>CM055202.1:15041955-15239455 GCA_029224185.1 Karalla daura | reverse complement strand
TATTTCATGTACTGTATCTACTGTTTATTAACAAAGGGGTGCATACAAAAAGTGGATTGTACATTAGTGTGTTGGAATGTCAGAATCTTGTAGAACATGCAGATGGGGAGGGTACTCCTGCCAGTGCGTGTTTGAAGAGTGTGAAACACAAGGTTGCCCTCTTGTGGGGATTTGTTGATAGTATCGGACCACAGTATATAACGTGGGCATGAACACCTTAGTTCTGTTGTGCTGACACATCATACCTCATCGGGGTGGGTTTCCCATGACCTGCTGCTTAATATGTCAAGGTTTGGATTGGTGAGGCATGAATAAAGATTTTGATCGATGTTCACTCTCTCTGGCTCCGTCCAAGTAATGTTCCAAAACACCAGCTAAGACGACCACAGCTAGCTGCTGGCATCTATTTTGGAAGTGCCATGTCTTCTGGAAATAGCTCCCAGTAGAGTCCCGCCTGATAAAATGTCAACTTGGCACCGGGGCTCTTTGGTATGACCCGCTCTTTGTTCTAGCCAAATGTTGGGAAGCTGGTTTGACGTGTACAATGACAACGACAGCACCTGGTCCACATGACTGACTAGACGTGAGCCACGTGCACACACACACACACACACACACAAACACACACATATTCAGACGTGCATGCGCACACACACACACACTCCATAGACGACATGTATATACCAAAACAATATCTTTTATTTGTAGTCCATCACCACAGCCCTGGTAGGCTATTCTGCACCAAAGCCAATGGAGAAACACATGACAAGCTTATACAATAGAGAAAAGAGAGGAAGTCAACTGGATGGTAAGCAGTATGTGTTTACATTTCTGTGTCTCGCGTGGGACACCACACCTGCCCTGCTAAGGTTTCTTTTTTTTTTGTCATTTTTTTAAACCAGATCTACCTAGCTCTAGTTCTATAATACCTGGCATACCTGCTGTGGCACTCGGCCACTCCTGTCCCATTCTGCTGACCTTTTGGGGGATTATTGCTGTGGGAATGATTATTACCCAGAGTCAACAAGAGAGTCAAAACAAAACAGGAACACAACAGGAACAAGAAGAACACACATAGCACATCTGGGTATTAGCAATATTATTCACGCTGGCGAAGGTCGAGTCCTGAAAGTTTTGGAGCACCGAGTCAAATGCCATCCGCGGGTTGAGATGGACTGGGGGTTATCGTTGTGCTACAAAGCTGCCAGGATCCTCACACTATATGTGTTGCTCTCAATGGTAAAAATAGAGAAAGAAGACGCTTTCTGCAGACGGTCCATGTTTGTGCTTTTTTAATAATACTATTATCTTAATGAGGTCATAGTTTGGTTTGTTATACACTGGAGTTACAAAGGAAATTAAAATAGACTAAAATTCGAATAGCCCACCAATGGTAAACAGTACAGTATTTTTAGGGGGCGTTCCTCCCCCAATGAAAGTTGGGTAAGAGGAGTTGAGAGGTCACTGATAGAATGCCTATACATACAGACACATACATACATACCACACAAACATACAGTCTGTCACGCACACGCACTCTCTCACGTATATACTGTACAGAAACAGTCAAAACAATGGAGCGAGAGACAAGATGGAGTTCCACTAAAGTCTTCACAAAGCACAAATTCTTCTTATTCCTTTCTCTTGTTCCATACCACTTTCATGACAAATTTGTTTTTTTAAATTTGAAAAAAAGTAGACATATACTGTAGCATCTCCACGCTGACTTGTTAGGTTGATTCCTCTTTGATGTTGAAGTCATCTTTATAGTCAGATAATCAAAAAACACAAGAACAGTTTTGCGAAATTGATGCACAACAATCCCATACATTCTGAAGTTCATGAGTCAAAATTAAATGTTCTTGTGGCAAAAGTACTCCGATCTGGGCTTGTCCGAGTCTCCACTGGAATAGTTCCCACAGGACATTACTAGGTGACTGGTAAGCTCCGCTCAGTTCATATCTGGGTACATCCTCTTTCTCGTGTTATACTTCCTTTACTTGAGTTCATCAGAGTTCTCTGAACACTCTCGGCACGCCATAACCGTTGCTCCTTGCGCACTGTCCAAGAACATTCTAGATACAAGGTTTCTATTGAATTAGAACATTCCAGGGCCCGGACTGAACCCCATGTCCATGTCACGCGGCCTCATCTGACCCCCCATCATCATTGTCTGCTGCGGGGGGCCGCCCATGCCCTGCAGTGACATCATCATGTTAGGTGAGCCGCCAGGGCCTGGATGGGTCATTTGTCTCCCCTGCATCATCCCTCCCGGACCCCCAGGGGACATCATCCGGTGCTGGGGGCCCATCATGCCTTGGCCCATGAATCCTGGTGGCCGCATTGAGTTGTGGCCGGGGTTGCCCATTGGCATGTCTTGAGGGCCCATCCCCCCACCGGGGCCCCCTGGCATCCCCCCCATCCCCTGCATGGACATCCCCATCCTCGGCGGGCCGTCGCCCATCATGCCCTGCATGGGGAAGCCGGAGGGGTGCGGCGGTTTTACCCCGGCGTTATCCCCTCCACCCCGGGGAAAGTACGACAGAGTCTGGCTGGGCTTCTCTGACGGGATTATCCGGGACAGGTCGAACTCGGGAATGCCGGACGCTCCCGGCCGCATCACTTCATGAAGGTCTGCGTCACTAAATCCACCTTGCATGTTGTTGAACTCTGGCCCGCCGGGGGTGTTGGGCTTGCACATACCCCCGTCACCCCCTCCCCCGTGAGGCATGTTGCCCATCCGTCCTCCCATTGGTCCTCCCTCTCCCTGGAAGCCCATGGGATGGCCAGGGAAACCTTGTGGACCGGGGCCATTGTGCGGAGAGAAGGGACCTTGCTGGGATGGGGACTGGGTGAGGGGGTACGCCTGGCTCCGGTGGGGGTAACCCATGCGTCCCTGGGGCATCATCTGGGGGTTTCCCATACCAGGGTCTTGGGGATTTGGTGGAATCATCATGCCATGAGGCATCATGCCTGGGCCCATGTTGGGAGCATTAGGAGAGGGCATCTGTGGGGGCATGCCATGGGAGAGGGGCTGGGATCCCATTGGATTCATACCGAGAGGGCTGAGAGCAGACATGGGTCCAGCATTTCCTGGTCCCATCATACGTGGGTTGCCTTGGTGATTCATTGCCATACCTGCGTGTGCAAGACACAAATGATAACACATTCACCACTTGTGAAGCCAACTGATGAAACGCAGGTATAATTCTAATTAATTGCCCGAGGTGTGTGGCATGCAACAAGTTCAACAACAAACAAAAGATACCGTACCGTTATTATTCACTGAGGGCAGGTTGGGAGAACGAGCCGGGGGCGAGTCGTCGTCAGAGCTGGCAACCGTCTTTATGGCATCGTGGTAGAGAGGGGTGGAGCTGGGCATCGCAAACTTGGACATGCGTGACATCATGATGGAGAGGGGGTTCTGGGAGAGAGTTGGCTCAGGGGGTATGGTGTAGGGACTGCCAGACGGGACGTTGCCTGGGAGGGACATGGAGCCAGATGGAGCCCCTGATGAAGGAGGGGCTGAGGGAGGACCGTTACCACCTGGAGGACGACAAGATGACAAAGAGATGACACGACAAAGACATGATAAAACTTAGCAATTGACACTTTTCATCCGGCGGAAGAAGATTTTTTTCCCTCCAGTCTGTTCAGTCCGGTGTTAATGGAATGTGTGCCTCAGTGAAGAGCCAAGCTAGGTGACCACATGGGGGAGCCACTGGACCATCACCCCAGAAACCCCACCCCTCCTACAGATGTGTTAACTTGCATGATGCACACTATAGATTCAGATCCTATAGATTCTGTTTTGGGTGTTTGGTACATTCATCATGGTGTCAGAGATTAGAAGTCATAAAGGCCGGGCAGGAAAAAATGCAATACAAATTAAATTTGGCACAAAAACACTCCAAAGAACATATTTCTGATGTTATGTAATTGGTAAATAAGATTTATGGAAAAGTGAGTATGAGGAAAGTCGAGAGAAGCAGAGAAAGAGAAACAGATTGATTTGTGTTACCTTGCTCCATGCTCCCCATCATGTTTGGTGAGGTGATACTGAGAGGGGGCTTCCCACCCTGAGGTGGTACTCCGGGACTCTGCATGGGTGGTTTTGGTGAGGAAGCCCATCCTGGGGAGGGATTGGGAAGAGAGGGAGACCTCATATGTACAGGAGAGGCTCCAGCTGATCCCATCATGGAGTGGGGGGACTTCATTGGTGCTGAAGCTGGAGGAGCTGGAGGGGCACTGGGGCCTGTGGGACCAGTGAGCATGCCAGCCAGCTGGGACGGTGTCTGAGGGGATTTTAGGTTTCCAGACGGGGAGCCCATCATCGGGGACTGCACTTGCCTTAGAGGAGGAGACTTCAGAGGGTTGACGCTCGGAGAGTTCCCTCCTCCTGCTTGAACATTCAGATCTGCTGGCTTGCGGCCCCTCTGCCCTTGTGGGCCACCAGCAGAGGGAAGGTGATTCATACGGCCGTTACCTCCTGTCGGTGTAGACCTGTGCTCTGGACCAAAGGCTTGGTCTCCATGTGGACCCCTCATTCCTCCGGGTCCCCCTGGGAAGGAGCGTCCAGGCCCCATGGGAAAGTCTCCCGGCTGAGCCTGATCGGGGAATGGAGGCCCCTGCATGGGCCTGCCTTGAGGACCCATGTTCTCCATCGGAGGTCCTCCACCTCCTCTCATTCTCATCATCTCATCAGGACTCATATTCATGCCTGGATCCCGTAGTTTGGAAGGGTGCATATGAGGTCCTGGCCCAGGGCCAGGCCCCATTCCAAACTCAGGCCCCATTTCCCTAACCCCCATTCCCTGGAGTCTAGAGGATGGACTCATAGGACCATCACCAGGCATTCTCGGAAATATACCCATGCCATTACCCGGCTCCATTCCACCTCTTTGGTGCCCCATCATCCTTTGCATGTCCATCATCATGGCAGGAGGGAGGCCCTTTTCTCCACCCATACCTTGGTGGAACATTGCCTCTTGAACTGACTGGGGATTAGGGAAACGCTCACCACGACCCCCCGGACCAGCAAACATTCCCCCAGGTCCTCCAGGGAAGCCACGTGCATCTCCCATACGGGGAGGCATGTCGTCGGGCCAGCCCATCCCGGGCCTCGGGGGTCCCTCCATGTCAGGATTCATCATGCCAGAGAAGCCAGGCATCCTCTGCATGTGTGGGGCCATCCCTCTTGGACCAGGGCCCATGCCCATGCGCTCCTGGTAGTGGTCGGGTGGACCGCCAGGTCCTCCCCACATCTCTCCTGGACCCATCTGATAGGGGGGCGGGGGCCCTCGCATCATGCCACGTGGACCATGGGGATGCATCATCATGTCTGGGGGAAGGGGCCGGTGTTGCATCTCCTGTTTCTTTCTCTTCTCCTCATAAAACTCCTGCTGTAGCTTCAACCAGGCCACCTGTTCTGGGGTCATCTGATCTCCGTCTCCACAGCCCCCTGGACCCCCCATGTGAGCGCCCATTTCATCTTGTGGAAATGGAGGCATGTCCCTGGGACCATGGGGTGGGCCAAACGGAGGACCCTGTGGACGAGGTCCTCCTGGTCCACCCGGTGGTCCGAGACTCTGAGACTGTGCCATCATGGCCTGTAGGGGTCCCTGTTCTGGCCTGCGGGGCGCACCATCAGGTCCTCCGTCGTGGGGTCCACCATGGGTCTGCGGGGGACCAGCTGGTGGGGCATCACGGTCATCGGGGAAAAGCATGCGCTGTATATCTCTCAGGGTCTGCAGAGAGCGATGGCGGTGCTCCAGCTGCTCCTGGGAGAGACCCTCTGTGTTGGCCTCCATGTTCAGAAGCTCTTGAGCCAGCTGCTGCTGCTGCTGCTGCTGCTGGGGAGTCAGGCCCGTTCCACCAGAGCCTCCACCCTGCCCTCCTTCACCAACTGTGGGAGGGTTGAGGCCTGCCTCGGCTTGGCTGACTGGGGGCTGGTCAACTGGGGCGTTGGTGTTGTTGGGGCTATTGCCGGGAAGGTTTTTGGATTCCATGCCTGCAGAGGATGAGCCTTCCTGGGGAAGAACACCGGACTGGTTTCCTTGGTTTGAAGGCTGGGATGGGGCTGGCTCCGCCATGCCAGGTAAGGACGGCTTGGATCCAGGCTGGTGGCTCTGGTCCGGGGCATGGGAGGAGGGCTGCTGGGGAGGCTTGGAGTCATTTCGAAGGGCGCTCCCTGCATTGTTCTTTAAACAGAGACGGGACAAATACAATCACGTCATCGTGTCTCATGAGGTAAACTGGCGTATGAAGACAGATGTAGGGGATAAAAAAAAACAGAGCAAATGTGTCTTTACCAGGAGGAGGTGAGCTTTGTCCTTGCTGTTAGAGATGTTTTTCATGTGGAAGGCAATGATGTTTTCTGTATGGCCAGTTAGAACTGCATCAGCTGCCCTGAGGACAGGAAGGCAGACAGTCAGATATCAGTCATCAGACACAATAAATATATCTGTGTGGGTGTGGAGGGGGGGGGGGGGGGGTGTACGTGGGTGCATTTGAGAAACGGTGAGCTGGATGAATGACTACTAGATGGGCCCATGAAGGTAAAATCAAGGTCAACAGCCCAAGTAAACTGTAAGCTGCACACACTCACACACACAAACACACCTTGCACCAAGTATCCACATCTTTGATGTCTAATTCCCAACAGAGTGTTAATCTACAACGAGTGTGTGCTCCCGCTGAGCACATGTTTGTGTGGATGTGCACAATGGATTTAGGCTACAACCGGGGAAAGTCAGGGGCTGGAGAGGAGGGGGTGGGAGGGAGGCGTCCCGGTGCCGTACGCACAAAACGCTGCACAACATCAAAGACGACAGCGGCCGCTGACGACAGGGGCGCAGAGACGCACTCGAGGCCATTGACATTGTCAGTAATTCCATTTAATTTTCAGCCGCGATTACACAAAGGACTTTGCTGTGGGTGTGCGTTTGGTGCACGCCGAAAAAAAAAGAGAGGCCTAAGTGTTGAGACGATAATTTAATTAGCCTGTCTAAACACATGAATATTAAAGCGCAGCATAGCGTTAAGATTTAATTGTAAATACTGATCTCTTAGCCATAAATTTTAAAAAAAAGACTACCATCGTGCCTACACATACAAGCTAAATTTGTAAATCCGGTCAAATCAAATTGCGGTTAGAGCGTCGACGGCGTGGAGGGGGCAAGCCGCAACCGACTGAGACGGCAACTGCCCGGCGTCCTTACTTGTTGGCCATCTCTGTGGTGAAGACGTAGACGAGCTTGGAGCCTGCTTTCTGGCCAGGAGGAGGTTCTGTCGTGGAGCCTTGGCCTCCCAGTGTGTTGTGGGAGGGTGTGGAGGAGCGACTGAGTCCGGCGTTGGAGGTAGAATGTGTGACCGAGTCCTGGGGCTTCACGTCACTGGAGTTGCAGTCTGGAAGGAAACGGAGGGCGTGAGCGGGGCTTACGGGCGACGCGGCTCCGCCGAGGCCATATCGTGAGCAGAGTCGATCTGCGAGGGGGGGGCGGACGGGGGGGGGACTGCTGCACATGCTCGGATGCACACGTTAACACACTTACTGAAGAATCCTTTGTCATCTTCGTCACTCTCTCCCCCAGAGCACCAGTCAGCTCCACTGTACGGCTGCCTCCTCTCTGCCACGCACATCCTCTTCACCCTGCTGCTGTCTGCAAAGACACACACACACACACACACACATCAGTGGGGCCCGGGTTCATCTGAGCAAGCGTCAATGGGGGACCGCAACGCCCGTTTTTCAGCATGTACAACTGCAGGTTGTGCTGTATACTCCTGAGAAGCCCGTTCTTTTTCCCCTAAATGAAGCTCTGCAGTCGTGCAGGCTGGGAGGGGAACGGCAAACCAAACATGGGCAGCGATACAGGAGAATGCCTGCCGCGTCTTTCATTCACCAGCGCTGAATAAATTTGACAAAGTGCCCCGACAGGAAACGATGTGAAAAACTGCACATTTGAGGGAACAATTGCAACGCAAGTGCGAGCGGCGCGGCATTGTTTGAGCACTGTAGGCACTTTGTCGTCGGCGAGGAGTTCAAAGCGTTCCACCGCTGAGAACTTTGGCCCCGCTGTATGAAAGCAGAGCTGTTAATTACTCCTTACACATAAAGAAAAACGGTGCACGTCCCCACACCCACTCCAGCGCCAGCATTCTACCCAGAAACGGCGACGGCTAGGTGGCAGTCCAGCGCGCAGACTGCGTGACAGCGACGAGGGTTTGTACCTTTCTCCTCGCTGGTGGGCGTGCCGCTCTCCGGCTGCTCGAAGGACTCCACCGAGGTGCTCCTCTCCCTTTTCACTTTCACCTTGGAGCTCGGCCCGGAGCTCAGGCCCTGGCCGTTCTTCAGCCCCATGGCCCCCGCCACGTTTTGCACCCCCTTGGAGCCCATGGTCTTGGGGTCGCAGGGCGAGGGCTGTGATTGGCTGCCAGTGCTCCCTGGTTTGCCCTGATTGGGCATTTTAGAGTCCATCTGGGTGGCAGTGGAGGGGGACACGACGGGAGGTGAGCGTACCATGGCCTCCGTCTTAGGTTTAGGGCTGGCAAGGGAGACAACAGGCGTGATTAATACATTTACAGCGTGCGGTTGGTTTTACTAAAACATCCTGAAGAGAGAGCTGCATTAAATGTACCTCAGATGCAACAAGGCAACCCCCGGACTGACAAAACGCTGTGTTTTGTCTCGCTACATATATCTGTGACCTTGTTTTCACTTATGAAACGCGCACAACAGAGGAGAAATGGGGCATATCAAGCCAAAAGCCCGGGGCTTGAAGTTAGATTACTCAGTAATCATGCTCCGCGATTGCGTACAAACCAGGCTGCACAGCCAGGCACAGAGCTATCCATAAGATCCACACCGTGACATATTCCAAAAGTTTCCGAAATGCAACACATAGGTAGCCAGGAGACGGCGAGGGGAAACAGTTAGCCATTTCTGTTAGTAACAGCCGCGCACGCACGCAACGTCATTCTGGCATCCAGCAGTTAGCGCGAACATCTCGGAACGTGAGATTAACACACACTTAAACCTGAGAAAAACAGGCTGCGGAGACAGGCCGTCTACAAATAACTGCTGCTGCTTACTAGTTTGAGAGCAGCTCAGTTCAGGCAAGCAGGACACATCCAACTGGCAGAAAACTCCCTTACCACACCCTAATCTCTTTCTCTGTCACATACTTACACACACTCTCACTCTCACTCACTCTCTCACACACACACACACACATAAACACACACACACACACAGTTGTACAATTAGCATGAAACAAATGCCAACATGTCTAAGAAGCACACAGCCACAGCCTAGCGCACTTCATGGACGTACACACAGACTAGTAGAGAAAGAAGGCAAAGCCAGAGTTTTGGCAGTCCAGACGGCCGTTTCCAGAGGCTCCGGAGCCATGAGTCAGCAGGGAAAACTTCCAAGCCCAGTGTACTCCCTGACCCTGGAACAGCTCTGGATCACACGTCAAGACCTTTCAGGTAACTGGAGGGAGCGGACGGGCCGATCGAAGACCTGCGCTCCACTCGACCTACACTTGCTCTTCAAGCAGATGTGGGTGAGACGCTCCTCAGCAGCCACACACACACACGCACGCACGCACAGGTTTCCCCCTGGATCAAACCATTTCACGCCAGCGCGCACCAAGACGTGTGCACGCCGAGCGACGATAAAGGATGCGATAGAGGGGAGGGGCCGCGACTCCCCACAGGTGTTAATGAATCGGCGTGCCTCGCCAGATAGGGGCCTTTCACGGCATCTGGAGGTGTATACGCTGATGGCTCTGCAATGCGAGCGTGCGGGCCAACAGTCTGCCCGGGCCGGCATCTGCTCCCGTCCATACGTTCCCCCATCGGTATCGGCGCTGTGGGCTTCTCGCAGGGGGACCTGCTCGCCCTGCTTCATTCCATTCGGGCTGAGCGTTTGTGTTCGTTCCTCTCCCTCCGGAAGCTAATAAACACCGACAGCGAGCGCGCATTCGTTTCTTTTGACACCGTGTGATGTGCGGCCGACTTGAAACGGGGATTGGGGCGAGCCGGAGCTTCTGTGTATATGAAAAAAAAAAAAAAAAAAAAGGGAAAGGGTGCGACTCACCTCTGTGTGTTGGTGGACGGGGAGTTCTTTAGCCTATTGGAGTGCATTGATGGGGGTCCCAGGACTACAGAACAGGGTGAAGTGATGTGCTGGTGAGGACTGCCGGAGTGCGAGAGGGGCGCCTTTGCGCGCACGTTCCTGGAGCCGGGAACGGGGTTGCCAATGTTTGAGAGGTTTCCCCGACCGTCCTTGGCCTCCTCCCGCTCTTTCTTCCCTCGCTCCTTCTTGTTGAAATGTGTCGCTGCTGTACCTGCCGCCGCTGGCCTCTCCTCTTGGACCTCCAACATTTCGTTCCCTACGTCCTATGTTTGTGTAAGTGTGTGTGCTGTGTGTGTGTGTGTGTGTGTGTGTGTGTGGTGTGTGTGTGTGTGTGTGTGTGGGGTGTGAAAGTGTGTAAAAACGATAACAATAGTCCAGGAGTCCTTTCTTGTTTGGTATATTTATGAAACTCCCCCAAGGGGGCTTTCAACGGCCCTTGGGCACACTGTGAAGAGAGAAGAGAGAGGAGAGAGACGGTTCAAACTGGGAAAGAGTGACGGGCAACCCGACAGTTTTTTGAGTCCATCTATCGGTGTGGCCTTGAGAGATGGCTGTTGGAAGTTGCTCGTTTTCTTTTTGCACAGAGAGATTTAATTTGCTGCAGTGGGAATGACTCCAATGGATCTTTTTCTCGGCAGCTACCCTGACATGTATTGGCGGGGGGAGCACAAACAATTCAACATGCACAATCTCCATCCATGGGCTTGGCATGACCAGAGGTTTTCATATGCAGCTTGCAGATGCCTTTCACCCTTTCATTAAGTCCTTCAGGGAGATTAAAAAGTTTGCATTTTTTCAACGGCAACAGCCGGAGGAAAAACACACCCACCAACAACCCCTTCTCTAATAATTAACATGTAAAAAAACAAAACACAGACGTCTCAAAACACTCAAATTAAGTCTGAAGTACAGTCGAGAAAGCACCGACTTGTTTTCCAGTGCTGCAGTTTTACATATGTGCCATGAGCGCACACAGTGCGTGCAGTACAGCAGGCCCGTGTGCGTGTGTGTGCGTGTGTGTGTGTGTGTGTGTGTGTGCGTGCATGTGAGGGAGAGTGGGAGAGTCTATACTGGAGCTTTGTGCCAATGTGAAACAGCAGTGGGGCTTTACTGAGGGGGAACACTGATGTTTCAGACAGACTGCAAGTTTAGTGAGCTAAACAGCAAAAAGAGCATCCGCTGTGCAAGCATCGACACACACCTCAGCCTCTGGTGACCCTGAATATACAGTACGGGTTGCATCTGAATCTCAGTGTGCCCCCCTAAATTTACACCACCAGACCGCCACATTCTCAGTCATTATAAAACCTTGTGTTTTTCAGCGGAACGTCAGATAAAAATCAGAAATGAGCTTGGCTCAGAATGACAAACATCTCAAGGCTTTGGCCGACTAGTGTGATGGAAATATCTGCAGGAACTTCTGAAGACTAAAAGCTAAACTAAAATATCGTGTTTTGTTGATTTAGGACGAAATGTTGCTAAGAATGACAGCACAGATTCCATTTGGATCAAAAAAAAAGACAATGTTAGCACTAAAGCTCAATATGAGACGCGGGGTGATATCTCACATTGGACAAATGAATACCAGCGAGACATGGCGGCTGTAGCAAACAGTGATGTGTGGTGGTGGTGGGGGTGGGGGGGTGGCAGAGGTAGAGCTGCGGTCCCAGCCGACCGCTCTGTTTGTGTGTGTTGGTGAGCGAGCATGAGAATCGCATGAGAATCGTGTTGGGGGAGAGAGCGGCCCAGTCAGTCAGATTACGTTGTCATCCTGAAAATATTTAAGAGCTCTTCCAAAACACTCCACATTGTAACTGGCTCCAGAGTCCCCCCTGGGGGGAAAGGAGGTGGAGTGTTTTGGGGGTGAGGGTGGAGGGGGAGCGCTAGGCGAGGGTTGGGGGTTGGGGGGGTGTCACTGGGAACCAGCAAACACAACATCTCCCGCTACAGCAGCAGCACTCGTCTCCCTGTGATCTCCCTGTGATTTACAGCGACAGGGGCCGCAAATCAGGGCTGCACGTGAGCAGAGCTTGGGTTTTTTTTGTTTTTTTTTTTTCCTGAGGCAACAACACTCATTAGAGCTGTCCTTTAGATAGAAAATACACTGTCTATGTGAGGGGGGGGGGGGCTGATACCTGGTGAAATAGTGATCTGACTCGTTCACAGGCCACACGAGGCTGTTAACTGTGGCGGCTCAGAGGAGCCTCTCTGTGTGCAGGGTGCCTGCACGTTTAGGTCTAGCCACGGCTTCGGACTGAATGGTGCATGTGTGTCCAGCCTGCCTTGGAGATAGCCTCCGACAAGTTTCATTTCTGCCCTCTAAGAATATCCAGGCTTCTAGTAACTGTGGAGTTTGTTTCAAGGCAGCGTCTGAGGACATCTGAGGGAGAAGCGATGCAGAAATATGTGTCAAAAACAACAGAGATGGAGTTTGATATCTGCCCTCGACGGTTATTTGCTCATTTAAGTGGAGCGGCGGCCTGTGTCACGGTGGAGAGGACCTGCCACACAGCCGCTCCAAACCAAAAACACTGAAACGCATAATAACATTCAAGATGTTATGCCCTCGCTCGGAAACGGACAGTGTGGGCCAAACTCCTGCCTCCTCAAGACGCATTTAGTAAGTGCGGCATAAATGGCACAGAGAAACGCGGATAATACATCACGTTTGGCAGATGCTTTTGTCCACAGTGAGTTACAGTAAGTGTGTTCGGCCTCTGTGGGAAGAGCATGGCGAGTGCTACTGAATCCACAGCTTTACATAACCCCGTGTAGATTTGCCTATCGACGGCGCTGACTTGTCATAAAGTGCTCACACCAGAAACACGTTCCCATTCTTTCTAGGATGAACGCAGCAAACACTCCTACTGAGTGTGTGAGTGAGACACCAGGACAGCCTCATGGCACGGCAGTCCAGCATGTTGCGCCTCAGTCCAAAACGTATGTGAATCCGGGTCGAAACATCCCAGAACGCACAACGATATGCTCTCAAAACTGTAACCAGGCCGTCGACCGGCCGATCCCCCGCGCTGACCGAACCCAGACAAAATTAAAACGGGGCCGGCCCGGGCCGCTCGCTCCACCCACAGCCCGATCGCGCACAAACGTGCGCCCCTATACAGACACCAACAGCGGGACCCGTCAATCACCTGTTCCCTCCAATCGCACGCTAACGAGACACTAATTGGGGAGCCTGCTGACACGACTGTCATGAGGAATACCCAGACACGCATGCAGACGCATCATGCCAGCGCGCTGCAGCCACGCACACACACACACACACACACACACACACACACAGATACACAACAAAGGCTGGTGGAGGTAATCAGAGATTTCTCTTCCTCCGTCTCCGGTTAAGACGCTGAACTGTCTATCACAGCACACACCAGAAGCTGCAGTGCGTGCCAGCTAATGGGAAAACAGTATAATGAGCCTCTAAAAATGAGCGTTTTTTTTTTGCCTCTGATATAAATATGAGGTTCCACATGAAAAGAGGGCAGAAAATAGTTCAATTCAATTAGATTTGGGTTTTCAAAACGCGGGTGGCACTAAAAGGGAGCATTTCATTTCATGCTTATGTAAGAGCCGGCGTACGCTGGCTGAGCGCAGGGCGGAGAGCGGGCCCTTCCCCGCGACGTCACCCGGATTCCTCTGAAGGCGAGATGGGAGGCTTTACTCCAGCGGAGCATCCGCCCAGGTCCCTGACAGCCGAGCAGCCATGACCTTGCTGCCAACCTAGCCCACCGGCTTCAATCGCCAACGCCACAAAGCTACAGAGAGGGGAAGGCGATGAAAAAAGCAAAAAAGCAAAAAAAAAAAAAAAACATTCAAGTGCAAACGCGCACGCTCTCTTCCCTCATCTCGGTCCTGCTGCTGGCTGTAAAGAGGGCCTGCCGATGTTTCAGCCTTATTTATGCAAATCCCATTTTGCAGTTCGGTCACAATGGAGCGCTGCGCTCCCCTTTTCCTCGCTCCCCAGCTCCCCAACACGCTCTCCGTCTGCTCAGCCTCCGTCTCCGAGAAATTTCCTCCGCCCGCTATTTGTTTAGGGTAATACCAGACACATTGTTTCAAACCTCCCCTCACGCTTTTCTGCTACGCACAAAAACACACAGCCACGAGCAAGGAAGCACTCGGAGCAGAGGCAGCATCCCGCTCTCCGTAACAGAGACTGGGATGGATAGCAATACTCAGTCCAATTTTTATATACAACTACATACGGCGACTCAAATCAAGTCATTCATTTTTTTCCCCATCCAAAACGTGCAAACAGCATCTTAAGACAAAAAGTATATGACAAAAGTAGCTAATCACATCTTGAGAACATGTGTAATGGGACTGGCATGGTCCTATAGTGT
Organism: Karalla daura; assembly: GCA_029224185.1. Classification (NCBI taxonomy): domain Eukaryota; kingdom Metazoa; phylum Chordata; class Actinopteri; order Chaetodontiformes; family Leiognathidae; genus Karalla; species Karalla daura. The sequence goes on along the minus strand of CM055202.1, from coordinate 15,224,950 downwards.
GCATTTATGCTGGGTTTTACTCTCGGGGCATGAATTATGAATTTTCCCTGCCCTGGAGGAGCAGCACGTCACTGATCTGACTCGACCAGATTCCACGTATTCTATGAGCGTCTTCTGAGGCGCCGGTTTATGACCTCGGCTCATGAGAAGACAAAGCAAAGAAGCTCTGGGTGGCTGGGGTGTTGTTGTGGAGCACGGTCAGTAGATGACCAGAGCTTTCCATTTGTTCACCGTCTCCTTATCAATAGACCTGTATCGATACCCAGGCCGTAAACAGAACCTGTAGCGGTGTGGCTATAACTTTCCCTACTGCTGTTGCTGTCACCTCTGACCATACTTTACTGAGGGTGTCTGCGCCAATCGATAGATCGATGGATAGAAACTTTATTGATCTCTCTGGGAGGTTACCTCAGGGAAATTCGGGCTACAGCCAGCGAGCGGGCCTGTCGTTGACATTTGTTGTTGATGTTGACGGAGTGCAGCTCCTTTGTGCTCTTTCCTATCTGCCTGTTTATGGCCGTCCACCCTCCATTCACAATACACACATACTGTACAGGCAGCTCCCCCTCTATGCATGCTATATAAAAGTATGTCTAGACCCAGTTCTATGGCCTATATACGTGGACACCTACAGTGCCTGTGCTGTATTTCAAGCGTAGGCAGCTCGATACAGTAGCCTTATTGTGTCACTGGTTTTTGGGCAACACATCCATCTGCCCATCTGTGATCTGACCCGCCGAGAGCGTTAAAAGTGAAACTAGGGTCTGCTGGAGCTCATCTCCAGGGTTTACAGCCTGGACAGGTCACCGGTCCATCACAGGGTGCGTTTCCAGTACAGCTGTCCCAAAATAAAAAGGGACGTTTCTGAAAATTTGGATCAAACACAACGGCTGCTTCCAGGTGTTTCCATTCCAGGGAGTTTGGGCGCATGATCTGTAATTCCCGTAAGATCTATTCCTGTGAAATCCCATTCATTTAAAAAGTATCATCCCATAAGACTCCATTTTGAGGAAGATGGGCATCCAACCCATCGTTTTATTAGATATTTTTATTAGATCTAGAGGAGGTTACTGCGTCATCTTGTTTCAAGGGACCCGCTCATGTATGGCCCTAGTGTGTAAATGCAAAAAAAAAATGCATAAAATTGTTTTTGTGATATCTGCGAGATTTTTTTGAAATGTGGGCGTTTCTATTACCATCTTACTTACTATGATATTTAGGAAAACAGAAACTTACCTACACACCCCTAGGCCTCCAACTGACCTAAATATGCATATCAAGGAACCAAGAGAAAACCAACGCAGCCTAGGTAAAAACATGCTCAGAAAGGCTCTGGATCTGACAAGAAGTTGAACCCAGACCCTTCTTGCTGTGGGGCAACAGTGCAAACCACTGTTGTGGTGGCAATACTGTGCCTCTACAGCTTGCACTGGCTTTTACGTTTTGCTTTTATTTCCATACTTGTGTTGTATACTTTAAACCATATTTAAGATCACAGCAAGTCCAACATGGCGACATCGATGTATTTAACTCAAGAAAAAAGCTCAGCACTTCCTTGAAAAAGTTTTCTCACTACAACTGTCCAGCATGCATGCCTCTCTGTTGCAGCTAGCAGCTAGCAAAGCTGGTGAGGATGAAGCAGCACGCTCCTCCGCTGCCCTGCGAGCAACCATCGGATGGACAGCCCACAATCCTCCGCTGTGTGGCTACACCTGCGTGCTCACCTGCGGGGGCGGCCTGCAGAGAGCCCTGTCCCGGCGGGCCACACCCTGAGCATAGCACACTCATGACTGGAGCTCGCTACATACAGAATGTGAGGAATGCCGAGTGCCACTAAAGATAGAGCTGTGACGCCACACATGTAACATTTGACATAACGCGTCTACCGTGACAGGCACAAGGGCGCTCGCCTGGACTTCTGCTCCCACAGAGCCACCCCTCTCCTCGCCGCCCCCCACCCCGTTCCTTTTCCACGCGGTTTTCTCCTCGTAATGCGTTTCGATTCCCCGCGGTCTCCCCGTCCGTTCCTGCAACTCCCGCACCCGCGTCCGCGCCCCCCGTCCCCCTTCCACCGGTCCGCAGACGATACCCCTCCAACCCCGGGGAGGCGACATGTGTGTAATGTCACACTTTGTCAGATCGTATCGGCGTGACGGAGGCCTTGCCGTGTCCATCACAATGATGGAAGTGGCACTGGGAACGGCAGAGGGCTGCCATACAGATATACCAACAGGAGGAGGGGGAGCTGGCTCTCTCCGGAGCGTGTGAGTGGGTGTCTGTGTCTTGGATACACACACACACACACACGCACGCACGCGCACACACACGCACAGAGCTGACTCACTAGTGACACATCTGCTGGCGTAGCCTGGGCACGGTGCCATGCGAGGCGGCCAGCTCCAGCAGCAGGACTGGCACTCAACACTCCAGCCTGCTGTGATCTCCGTCTCACACACTTCACCCCGCACTTCCAGCTCCGCCATCCACCCTCTGTCTCTGCATCTCGGCCTGAGTGGGTGTGTCTTGCTCGCTCACACACACACACACACACACACACACACACACACACACAGAGAGACACACACACCTTTCTGGTCGTACCACACAAAGAGGTGGATTAAATGGCGACAATGTGACATTATGTGTGTGATGCGACGGGCTTGGATGCAAATTAGGGGGTGTGCCAGCATCAAAGGCTTACAGGCTGATTATCGTAGCCAAACATTTACTGATTAAAAAGGACAATGTAAACATCATGTCTCCCTCCAACCCTATTAGCTGGGAAACCTACCTACTGGTTATAGGGCCATGAGAACTTTCTGACTTAACTACAAAATCAGTCTCTAAGAGGAGCATTCATTCAAGACTTTAAACTAGATGCAATGGAGACTGGATCCCTTAAATTTGTAAGGTATAAAAATACGTCCATCTAAAAAAAACACACCCATACTACACACATCCAGACAAGACACATGCAGCCAGGCTCTCATGCCAATGTATGCTTGAGAGAGTGTTTATCCATGAAAGTGTCTTACTACACGTAAAATAATAGGTCATTGCACGTTAATGCAGTGTGTTTTCGGGTCAGCGTTCGGTACAGTCATTGCTTTGGGACAGAAACTGTTCACAAACCGTGTGCCGTGTATTTTGATGGACCTGTAACATTTCCTGGAGGGCAGCAGTTTATGTGGGAGTTGGTTGTAAAAAGCAACAAAGCCTGGATGTGAAGTCTGAATGCAACTCCTCTCTATTGCCTCCACTCTGCACATTCATTCCTTCATGAATTGAACCCAAATCCAGGAAGCCAAGAGCATTAGGAAAATGTTAATTTTGGTTCTGCTCGACGCCTTTATTTCCGATTAGGCCTACAACCGATTCAAAGCTTCAAGGACATCCCTGACTGAGACTCACCATTTATGCATTATCACTGATTTGGACCAGGGCGGCCTGTTGAATACTGGCACCTCCCGCTACTCCTGCTACCAAATGCACCCATCGAGCCCCAGAACGTTCTCGTATATTGAACCTAGCTCCCTGGCTGAATTAAGAGTTCAACGTAGCAGAACTTTTGAAGGCGTCTGGTGGAAGTGTGACGGAGGGGAAAATCAAACCGCATGTTAAAGCAGGAGTAATCTGCTCGGTTTAAGGAGCGCGCTGGAGATGACGCGAGCGCCCGCTTTCATTACCAGCTTAGCGTGCTAAAACACATTCCTGGTGCAGAAGATACCAACTCCATTTTCCTAGACTTCCTCCTGTTTGCACTTCCAATGAAAAGCCACACACACACGCACACACTCCATTTGCTAAAGAGAAGCTCTGCTGCCCTCTGCGCAGACCCCTTCTTTCCTCCCTTCCCTTGACCATGCTCTCTGGTCCGTGACTCCCTCCCTCCATCCCGACGGTCGCTCCCACACTCGGGCCACATTCCTGCCTCGCTCACGCTGGGAGGACGTCTCCCTGTGGCTAAAAGCATTGTGGGAAATCCCAACGGCCGGGCCATTCGGGGGCCGCGCAGACGTATGCGCGGGGAGGACGAGGCTTGTGTGCCGTGCCGGGCTCTGGGCGTGCGACTCGCCTCCGCACTGCACACTCGCCGCGAGTAAAGACTAACACATGACAGTCGTTAATGCCTCGGTGCCGAGCCTCGCAACAAACAGCGCGGCGACATCAAATGCCGGTCTGAGGCAGGCAGCCGACGCGACCCACGCTGTGCAGAAAAACCGCAGTTTATAGCACGAGAGAACATTAGGCGGGGGGGGGGGGAATTAAACGTGGAGATGTGCTGCCCCGGAATATTTTTAGATTCCTTTCTGTGCGTCGCACAAAAACGTGACATCTCCGACCTGTCAGACCATGTGACACAGTTCAGGGATTTCTTCTGACCTGGCAAGACAACAAGCAAAAACATTTTACCCGAAAGCACAGAATTCACTCGCTCACACACAAACACACACTCACACACATAAACACACACACACACAGGATGCAGTACATGTGCCGTCTCCTCTACGCTATCACACAACAAAATTAGGCACCCTGGAGACAGCGTGAGCCAGATTGCGTCCCAGAATTACCCCGGTTTGCTCTCATGTGTCATTCCCATGGAATTTTAAACACAGAGGCTGGAGACCTACTCAATTAAATATAGCGACGCAGGAGGAACGTACATGCGCGCGCTCACGCCGTTTCAACGGCGCGCGCAGACATCCCTACATGCGGCGCCGCTTAGTGCTGACGGGCGCCGGAGTTGGGGGCGTCCACGCTGCGAGGCGGCTCCCGTCCGGTTTCTGTTTCTGTCTGAGCTTCCTTCACGTGAGACCAGACATGTCCACGCCGCCAGTAGACACGGCAAAACTACGCAGATTAGGGTAAAGCCGCTTAAGATCTGCTCGTTAAAGCCCAACGCGTGGATCCTCCTTCCATACTTTCACACCTCGTCTTGTTAGGAAACTGGAGGTGATGCCGTTGCGTTCATTGTCTCACCTGTGAGCACTGCGACAACACTGCTCCGTGTTTTCATAGTCATAGATGGTTTTCATTGCGTGCGAGGATTATGGGTGAGAGCCGATGGCACCGATGACTAGACAGCGAGCGGAGACAAACACGGAGGGTCGAGATGAGGTCCGAACGGTTCGAGATCAAAGTGTTGGAGTAGAGAGAGCATCCCCGCAGACATCACGCAAAGTATGGTCGTAGATTGGAAGTCACAAATACTGAATCCGTGTGGACCATTATGAGACATATGCCTCTAAACACGCTGAGTTATGGCACGAAAACAACCAACAAACACATCGAGCTCGACTCCATCCAGGACTTCATCGTTATTGTGGCAGCAAGAAGCTGACCTGTTGATCTGACTCCACACACAGGTATGAAACAGCTGTATTTCTACCTAAACTTGAAAAAAACAAGGCAAAAATCATGACACAACTGCAGATATCAATGAATCTTAATCCAGGATAGCGCTAGAAATCACAACTTATCAGTGGGTTCCTCCTCGGTGCTACCTGTAGAGATGGATCGATGCAACAAATTAAGTGTGTGTGATTCAGGCCTTGTTTGTATTAAACTGAACAAGTTGAACTGTAGCTTTTGGAGAAATCATTACTACGTTGCAGGGTAATTTTAATCAACAAAAACGGCTACAATGACCATACGCAGTGAATGAAGCATTTATCACATTGTAAACGTGTGATACGCAGGGAGCTCCATATTTCTCTAACACTGTACCTGACCATGAAAAGGGCAAAGTATACAGTAACTACAGTAAAAACACATGGTTTAAGCTATTTCCACGTCAGGTTTGCACATTCTCCTCATGCTTCCAGTCAAAAATATGCATGTTTTCCTCTCTATGAGAACTGGAGATGCATGAAACTACTTAAACACACTGGGAAAACTGTTAAAACTGATTAAACTAAAACAAAAGACGATTCCATCAATCATCGCGCCTATCTCCTGTTTCTGGTTGGCCAGTCCATCGCGGAGCACACACACCACTCTCTCCCACCTAGGGCCAGAGCCTCCTAGAGCCTCCAATCAACCCAAACAGATGTTTCTGGACTGTGGGAGGAGAAAACCAACTCACACATGGGGAGAACATGCAAACTCACGCACAGAGAGAGGTCCTCGCTCCAACCAAGAGTTGAACCCGGGACCTCGCTGCCGTGAGCAAAAACAAAAAAACTGAAAGTTAAAACTGGAGCAGCTTTCCTAAATCCACATTTTAACGATACCCCAGCGTGCTCTAATGTCTATCGTAGACGGCTCTCAGTCAGCAAAGCTCCGCGCAATTTCACCGAGACTTCTGCAAAAGACGACCAGAGACTTTGGCAGGGGCGCCGACACACACACGCAGCGTCACTTTTCAGGAGATGGAGCGGAGAACATAAAGGATTCAACACACCAGAAGCCTCCTCTCATTCGCAGTGACAGTGGAGTCAAAGAACACTTGATAATGAAGATTTGACACAGCTGATGGATGCTTATCACTGGCTCATAAAATTAGCAAACTGATTTCAAATTAAAGCCGAGCTCTTTGAATTGTGTCACATGCGCCGAGTGTCACGGTACACTGACAAAGGGGAGAATATCAGGAATCTCATACTCCCCTCTGTTTGGAGAGCCGCGAGGACTGAGATAGCTAAATTAGAAATGGCTAAAATACGAGCGTGGAGGCCCCCCACCCCCCGGCAGGTGTGAGCGCTTAAAAGCCGGTCAACATTTCAGGCCCGGGCCGCACAGGACAGATATGGATTATTTTGCGCCTAATCTAGCGGCGGGTGGAGAACAGATTTGATGACGCCGCGCTGTTTCTCTCTCAAAGCCGGGCTGTGCGGTGGCGCTCCGTTCAACCAGGCTCGTGGCTGACAGCAGCTGCTCGCTCGCCCGCCCGCCCGCCGCACAGACCCTCAGCCTGGCTGGCAGCTTCCAGAGCGGATGGCTGAGGTGACTGCAGGTCACCCCCCACACCCCCATCCCCCGCCCTCCCAGACCAGCCCACCTCGCCCAGCCCCAGGTTCCACCTGAGAGACAGAGAGAGAGAGAGAGAGAGAGAGAGAAAGAGAGAGAGAGAGGCTGCGTTGGAGCCCAGCCCTCCCCTCGCAGCAGGGGGAGCAGCCCGTCTGCACAGCGACTGTCAATCACAGCAGCGCCACATGAAAGCAGATTTATCGGCCCGTTCTGACTCAGCCGGACACGTCCCAGAGGATCCTGAGCGGGCAGCGCTCCCACCGCACATTCGCACGGAGGACACTAGAATCGGAGCAACAACCCCCCCCCTCAAAAAAAAAACGGAGCCGAGGTTTGTCGATTTGCAGCTGTAGCCGTTTGCGGGGACGCAGAGCGAAAAGATTTGTTCTGAGGTGACACCTCCTAGCCTTGGGAGGCCAATTTTCCTTTTTTAAAAAAAATAATTCATCTTCGTTACGTTGCTAAGTGTGGAGGGCTCTACAGTGGTCAGAGCAGGATCCGCTCAAATCAACGGAGAAAACATCGATGCGCTCGCGCGTGTGTGCATGTGTCAAAAGCGCTGCGTGGCACAAAACTGAGGGATAGGCGAGTTCTGGTTGGGAATAACTGGTGCTAGTACTCCTAAAATAACAGGACCTTAATTATTAAAGGCTGAGCATTCATGTTATTTTAATGCCGCCACACTATTATCCTCCCACCCAACATCTATCACTGATCTCCACATCGTAATCACATTTGGAATGCGTCGTCCCCAGTTTTCTCGGGCTCTTTGCGTTTTACCATCGCCGCTCTTAACTTTCTCTGCACTTCGTACGCTGCTGATGTGCAATTATTACTTCAGAGAAACAGAAATAGCATTTTTCTCCCTCTGGCTGGTAATTCTGATACCTAGGTAGACGCGAGCATTGACTGAGGTTCTTGTGCTCGTAACCTGATTCGCCACCGCTGCCGTTATTTCCATAGCGTGTCCACCTATACGGTTTCACGGCAGCGCTGCATTGAAGCGAAGCTCTGGTCACATCTGGCCATCGCTGAAGCCATTTATTAAGCTCACCGTGGGTATTGGTAATGGGAGCGGACCAGTGCTCCCACTGACTCATCACTACTGGTGGGGGAAAACTGACAATATGGATCAATAGATCAATCAATGAGCACAGGACCCGCGTGTTTATTTTTAACCGCCTCCGCCAACAGCTTCAAAGTCCATGCGGCGTCGTCAAAGATCGAGTCAGACCTGGCGATCTTAAACCAATTTCTCCCGACTGAGAGGGGAAAAGCGGACCCCTCTGTTGCACGTCACACTGTTCCTGGAACTGGGGGAAAACAAAGCGCGTTTCACCAAAAGGAGAAGCCAAACAGAAATCCCCCCTCTCCGCAAACGCAATTTGTGAATTCTCTCTTCGCGCATTGCGCATGTTTTCACATTCAGCGGGGAATGTCAAACATCCGTCCAGACGTCCAGACGGGATGGATGCGAACGCGCAGCTCTCCAACGGTCGAGGAGCAAACGGCGTTTCTCCGGCTCCCCGAGGGGTGCCACATAATTACTGTACGACGGAGGCCCGGCTGCTGCCGGAGTCATCCAGCGGGTGAACTCAATTCTTTAATTAATTGTGAATGGACGTCTCGCTCAGAACTCTGCGCGGCTGCGCTTTTTTTTTCTTCCTTTTTTTCGTCGCCCCGAATGTCAACACTTCAGTTTCTGGGGGAAAAAACCGGCGCTAGAAGATCCGTGCAACTGGGCGAAAATAAACACGTCTACGCCAGAAAGGACTGACTAACGTACGGCATGAATGGGGAGGGGAGCCAGCCGCCACACACACGCACACACACGCACACACACACACGCACAGTGAGACAGGCCGGCCCTCCGACGCATCCCTCCGTGTCGCACACACACAACGCGAGCCCGCCGACTTCTAATTAGAAGCCCCCGCGCAAACAAATGCAGGGGAACACGAGAGGCCGGCACACAGAGGAGGAAAATAAATCCTTTGCCACTTTACATCAATATCCATCTCGCCGCGTCCTTCACCTCGCTGTGGTTTCTGGTTAGCGCGCCGTGGATTAGATAGCGGGTAAATAAACACTGCGGAGAGCGTTCTCAGGCAGAGCGCCGCGGCCGCGTCGCATCCCCGTCCTGCGCGCAGATCACAGGGACCAGACCAAAGCATCGCCCGGGGAGTCCAAAGCTCCCCCCCCCCCCCCCCCCCCCCCCCCGACCCCTCTCCCCATCCCCGAGCCTCCCAGACCTGGGCCACACGCGGACCAGGGCGCCACAGCTCCAGAGGCCCGCTCATCACAATGCAAGGCGCGGACGTGGGCACGTCCAGGGGTAAATGTCAAAAGAGACAGCGACCGCTGGCGGGGTGACGGCCGGCCGCGGCATCAGATCCCTGAAAGGCTACCGAGAGGTAGCGTGGCTAAAGTTGGCCCTGCGTTTGAGAAACAGGTAATGATGCAGTTGAGGATGAAATGCGGGAGGGAAGGGCTCATGCAGAGAGCCTCTGAGTTCACTCCATGACACCTTGACTACTCCAGCCTGCTTTTTTTCCCCCCGCCACATTGTTGGAATTTTTAAGGCCACGGAAAGATTAATAACGCAGAATCTGGACTGGGGAGCAAAACTGCAAGCCTTAAATGCTCCTGTCATATCTTACAGTACTAAATATTTCTACGGCTGTGGTTGTAGTTACAGTAGTAGTAGTAGTAGTAGTGGTGGCGGTAGTAGTTGGGGGGCTTATAAGGAGGGGTGGGGGGGTGGGATTTACTGTATGTGTGTCTTGGCTGTGCGAGAAAATTGCATGGAAAAAAAAAAAGCTGTGCGACAAAGTTGGAAGGAGGGGGGCGAGTGAGAGTTGAGCTGCGTTACCTCAGAAGCCCCCCCTGCCCTTTCAGCAGGGCCTCATATGGAGAACCAGGTCTCAGGTCCCCTGGGCACTGATGTCTGCTCTCCACTCGACTCCTCCCAGTCCTCAGCCACGGAGGCTGTGCAGGAACCTGGCCCACTCACGACACCCTACAGCCACAAGTCATTCACACCTGGAAAAAGAGGGAGAAGAAGTTTTGCTCGTCGGACGGCACACAAACAAGGCGAAAAGGCAAGGAAAAGCACTCAGTCGGCCGTGTTGACAAGACCGGTGTGTAGCAAACACGCAACCAGTGCAAAGCGCAAGTCATTAGGGGCTTCGGCAGCGGTGTAGACTCGTCTTTTTAACCCAGACACTCATTTATACTTCACTTATCGACCGGTGTACACATAGGGGACTACAAGACAGCATGTGATACTCCATCAAGGGCTCCTTTACATCCAACGGGGTTTCCAAACCAACAGCGGGCACACCACCGGTGACTTTTGCTTTTTTTTTTTTTCCCTCTCTTTCTTGGACCTCAGCAACACAACGGCGACCATAGAAAAGATAAATACAAATGGGAAATGCGCGTCCATGGAGGACGGCAATGTCTAGCAAATGAGGAGGCCGGAGGTTTCTGGACAGCTTCCTGCAAACTCAGGAGCGGCTCGGGGTACCAGCATCACTTGGGGAAGTAACGGCACATAAAAAGATGAGAAAACCTTAACCTGACTACTGCATCAACTCAAAACTCATCTTTTAGCCACTGATACAGCTGCTGCTACCTGCATACTTTTATTTTTCCGCTCTAATTTGTCTCACCACTGCTCTTCCACCTGGACCATGTGGAACTTTTATTTTGCCCAAATAAATAGGTCCTATGCACTTTGCACTTCTTCGATGACTATTTGCTATCCCTCGTGGATCTTTCCCCCCCAAGTTATGTTGCAACGAAGTTCTGAAGAGAACTTCTCCAAGGGATTGATAGTTTCTATGTATTTATCTGAGAGCCGCTGAGGTTTTTCTTCCTCAACAGTATACTGAGAAAAAAGCATTGGCATCAAGTCAGTCTGGTGTGTTTATGAAGTGTTTAACCCTAAAAAGGGGAGACTGAATGACTTCAGGGCTGGTTTTATGAACTTAAAAGTACAAAAGCGGGAGTTTTCATTTAAAAGGTGATCAAAGCTACTTCATTCTCAGGCATCTCAGATGTCCTTTTACTCAAACATTTTAACACCTTTGAGTGCGCGAGAGGGGGGAAAAAAGAAGAGGTTTGATTTTAAAAAAGCAAAAAAGGACTGAACACATTCTTTGCTATGTTTAGCTCCTCTGGTCTTGGCCAAGGTAGCACAGCAGCACAATGCCACACAAGTTACTCTCAAACGAGGCCTGCTCGAGGAAGTCGTCCTAAAATACACACACACACACAGACAGAGAGAAAGAAAGAAAGAAGGAAAGAAAGAGGGGGAGAGAGATCCAACAAACCTAAAAAGTCTGCACATAAAGCACACAACAACGGGGCTAGGACAGGCTCGACTCCCCAGCACCCCCCAAACAACAACCAGCACCAGCAGAAATCTCAGCTCCTCACTGGACAACTCCTGGCGGACAAAGTAATTCCAAGGCGCTTGAAAACTCCGGGAACTTTTTTTTTCTTTTTCCTAAAAGAAGTTGTTCCTGTTTCGCCAGGGAGAGAGAGAGAGAGAGGGAGAGAGTCTAGAGAGAGAGAGAGCTGGTGGGGGGGAAGGGAGGACTTCAGCACTTGCATTCATGGAGCGTCGGCCAGCGCAAACAAAGTCTTCCCCGAAGAGGGAGGCACTGGACGGCTGCTGCGAGCGAAGAACAACGACGAGAAAAAATAAAACAGTCACACACGAAACGAGGTTCATCTTGAGGGCTTTTGTCTGGTAATTAAAGCACCTGGGGCCCTCCTTTTTTAAGAGAGAGAGGGGGCTGGTAAATGTTCATTTTCAAGTTGTGCTAGCTCCGTTCACAATGCAACAATTAAATCGCTCGGTGGTGGATGATAGGGGCTGGCCGACACAATCAAACCCAGCCGAGGCCTGTAATCTCACTACGCCGTTTTATAAATCATCTCCCGCACATATTTTTTCAATAAAACGGATTACAATACCAGCAGTGTTGTGTCGGTAGTCCTGAAGAATGCAGAACATGCATGCTGCATTGTATCCCTTTTTCATTTTCACCAAGCTCGGTCGCTTCTCCTCCGGTATAATGGGGTAAAAACCAGTATTTCTCCGTGGGTTCTACGCCGTGCCGAAAACATCGTGAATAATCCGCTTTTTTTCTTCAGGGAGAAAAGGCGTTCGCGGCTGAAACGGTGCTATCGCTGTCTTGCCAGGGCCAGACACGACGTGGGTTTTTTGGTAGGCAGCCTTCGGGGACAGAGGCAGAGAAGAACGGATACCGGAGTGAGATGTCCCCCGGTAGGAGGACCCGCATGTGCCCGTTGCCAGGAGGCGAGCTCTGGTACCGACCATTTGTTTTTCTAAAAAAGGAGCACTCACCTGGAATGATTAGTTTATTTTCCCCCTTTCCTCCGACGTCGGATTCATAGCGCACACTTATCAAATCACAACATTATCACGGTAACATTATAAAATAGAAATGTGTCTCCCCCCCTCTTCGCCCGAGCTTTCCAGTGGTCCTACTCCATTACATCCCAGTCAAGATTTCCTGTCGTCTCTCCCACCGCCGCCACCCCCCTCCATTCCAGCGCGATGGTTTCGCCCGAATTCTAAGTAGCAATTCTAGGTCAGGTCTGTGTGCCAGTGAGCATGTTAGTGTCGGACAGCAGCGAGACTCTACTGTCCACTCCCAACAACACGGTAAACATCACCTTAAATGCGGCTAGACAGAGGACAAACACACATAAACGGTGACTTTAGACGTCAGTGTTTCTGAATCCGCGAGGTTTTCATTTTTTACCCGCGTCTTTGGGGTTTACTCCGAACTTCCTGACATGGGAGAAGGTGGGAGTAGAGGGACTCCAGACTTTGTGGAAGTCCATGCGAGAAGATGAATTTGGGTACAAATGAAGCCGTTTCAAGTAATTCTGCACTGAAACGATTTGGCAACGAACTGAGCATTTGGTAGACATTAAAATGATCAACAGTTATTGTTTCAAGTTAATTGTTTCAGCTGTTTTAGTTGTTTCAGTTAATCACTGGGAAGTTTTCAGCAAAGAACGTTCAATATCTGTGATTCACACTCTTGCTAATAAACTGATGATAGTGACCTTGGTTTATAGGAATTTATGACAGAAATTTTATAGTCCTGTCTGATCACATACCTCAAATTATTACTCAATCAAGAAAACACTTGCCAAACTGTACGTCATCCATCCATCATCTTCACCCACTAGTACCAGGGTGCAACCAGTCTTCAGTGCTTATTCACACAAGGACAGAGAATACACTTTGGACAGGTCGCCAGTCCATCACACGGTACATACACCATTCCCTCTCCTTCACAGCGAGGAGCAATTAAAGTCTCAGACTGGACTAAAAGCATGCTTTTGACTGTGGGAGGAAGCCCTCATACATGTGATGATGGGCAATGTCCGATCGCATTGATGAGATTATTTTTTAACTGATTAAAAAAAACTTGGCAAAATACTTCAGTCTGCATACTTTATGAATCTTTGGAGGGTGTTCGTATCCATCCATCAACGTCACACACGTTTTCCCCTAGAGGGTCATGGTTCTACCTTCAGTGCACCATAGGGCGAATACAGGGAATGCACCCTGGTCAGGTCACCAGTCCATCACTGGGCACACACGTGCACATACAATCCATGACTCAGAGGGGCAATTCCAATCGACCTGACTCTGCATGTTTATGGACCATGGGAGGAGAGTGGAGTGCCTAGGGAAAACTCATGCAGACACGGGGAGAACATGCAAACTCCACACAGAATGGCCGACCGGGATACGAACCAGTGACCTTGCTGTGACACAACAGCACGAACCACTGAGGCACCATGAGGCATATTTTCAGCCAAGAACATCATTTTTTAATTCAGTTTAGTTTTCTCAAGCCCCCTACATAGGAGAAAAACATATTCAAGCTACATCACATTAGAAGAAAAAAAATCAGGTTTCTGCTTAAAAATATGTTCCAGAATAAGTTCCTGATATCAATAGGAGCCGCGGTCTTTGTTCACAATCAAACTGGTGATAGTAGCCTTGGTTTATTGGAATTTGGGGTAGACATTTTTCCAGTATCATTAAGACCAAAGTGTTACTTAACCAATCAAGGAAAAAACTTAAAATAAATAAACATAATACAAAGCAATTGGTATACTTCAATTTAACTGTCCTAATGTTTCGTCCCCTCACAGTAACATGGTCCCCAGGCCCTTCGGTGGGGAGTTTGCATGTTCTCTTGGTGTCTGAGCGAATAAAACAGGCATGTTTAGGCTAATTGCAGACTCTAAGTTTCCCATAGTTGTGACAATGAATGGTCCATATGTCCTGAGATTGACTGGCAACCAATCCAGAGTGTAATCTATAGTGAATTCCCTGCCTTTGCCCTGTGTGAAGTGGAAAAAGACCCCCACAACACCGTTGGGGTACAAAGCAGGTACGATAATGGATGGCTGGATGTTTTTCTCCTTTGATGAGGATTTCAGCCAAGCAAAATCTGTATCAAAGTGTCTTGTTTTTCAAAAGAAGCACTCACCTATCCACATTTCCATTTGTATTCGAGGCATGGCAGCTTTTTACACTGTTTCTTGCACTTCCATTACATTAGGGGGGCTCACAAAAGACAAGGCTGTGATATCCAGCGTCTTTGGGACACACCATGGGCTCTGGAAATCCTTGATGCTATTCTTACCATGACTGGCAAATACTTAAATCTTTAAAACTTCACACTCCGGTTTGTGCTGCTGCTACAAACTGTTTTCAGTTTGTAGTTGCAGCGGGAGATGACGGGTAACTTGTTGAGTCACTCTCAAAGTGTCACAAGATATTATCCAAATGTTGTCGGTGTGTCAGAGGCTAAGTAGTACTTCACTTCAAATGACTTTACCTTCATGTGTACATGCATATCAGTGTTAGTTCCTTTCCGAAGTTACTTCATTAATCATCACAGTGCTGGAACCATAATCCCTGAATCATCAAAGTTTAAAAGAAATAAAAAATGTATATATTTATTGTAGAGAATGTCTGCAATAATCAATTAATTAAGCTTTATTCATATTTCATGCACACATTTCTATTGACATCTACATGTTTAAAAATAAACCCATTCATATGTAAATGGTTATACACATTTCAGGTACATATGAGGAGTGGTTGCCATTATATGCACATGGTTTACCCATTTAATGTTAGGAGATGCACAGTCACGTGCGCACGCACACACGCACACACACACACACACACACACACACACACATTTATCAGACTATCACAAGCCTCAGAGGAAGAGTGAAACATTAAGGACTTGCAATGTGAGAGTGGTCCTCCTCAATATTTAATCAAGCTACATTTCAAATCTAACCCAAATGTATAATCATGGCAGGGGAATTGAATGAATTGGTGTTTAAGTGCACACATTATTAGCAGGCCTGATTGTGTGCGTGCGTATGTGTGTGTGCATGTGTGCGCGTGTGCCCGTCTGTCAGTACCTGTACCTCGCCGAGAAAGGATTTCGACTCAAAGTGTGGATCTCTTTGCAAACTGAGAGCATCCCCCCTCTGAGGCCGTGGACTCAGTTCTACATTTGCACCAAAGCCCAAATGTACAAGGACCGAGTCACGAGTGTATCACATCTTTTGAATTTTTAAGATGGGTTGCATCAATGAATTCAACTTGGCAACGGGGCTTCTTTTACTCACAAAGTTCAAGATAAAAATATATATATAGCAGAAGTATCCGGAGCAGTACGAGATTTAGAACAGAACAAAGGGATAGCATTGGTACATATAGCATGTTAGAAATTTGCTCGGTTTGTTTGCTTTGCATCCAGTTTATCATCTGGAGCTTCTTGGATAAACATGCCAGTTATGTCCTCCCTGTTTGTGATCTAAAAGATATCAGAAAAACGGTATTAAATATCCATGACTGCCCCTTTTGTTAAACTGATGGTCAAAAGCAGTCCGGAGTTTGCAATCACAGAAGACAAAAGAAACAAATACTCACAAGTTTTGCTTCAGAAATTACTTCCATGGCTTCCTCTGAAGTAAACCGACTCTTTATTTATATTATATTACATAACCTATTTTTTCAGGGCCCGCTGTAGCTCTCGTCTTCCGCTCTTTCTTCCTACACGTTGACAAGCCGCAAGTCTGCCTTCATATATGTCATGCGATGCTGCGAGGCAGCATCGGCAGGCCTTTTTCGGGGCCCGAGCGTGGCGGGATGACGCGCTGTGCATAGGAGACACGGTCATGGGATGAGAGCTGCATATTTGTGACTTTTGACAAAGCAGGCCATGGCTACGTGGGACATGTTTGTGCATGCGAGCAGAGATCAGTGACACACCACAAAGCTCTGTCTTTTCTTTCTTTCTGTCTGTCTCCCTCTCTCTCTCTCTCACGCACACATACACTCCCTCCCTCTCTGGCTGTGTGTATATGTGTGTGCAGGCGTGTGGGTGTGTGCATGTGTGTATGATAAACCCCACTGGTGGAGTAACAGTAGACTGGCAGTATTCCCAGACTGGGTTGCATTAGACATGCACACTAGCAAAGCTCTTCAGGTCGATGTTCTGGCTCTCCAGCGCTGCAACTCTCTGGCATGACTAACCCAGAATACTTTGGAAACGGGAAAACAAAATCCAGATTCTGCCCAATATTACACTGAAATAAGCGGAGAAAAACTGAATCATGTTTGCACAGTGAGCACAATGAGAGCACAAACTAGTGTTTGCCCATCTGGCTGCCTGCATGTGTCTGCATTATCTGTGTGAGCGTGTGTGTGTGTGAGTGTGTTTAAGCAGGACACGAACATTGACTGTTCACTTATCATATTACCGTCTGCATTATTTAAAGCTTCGATAAACAGTCTTATGCTGGGGAGGAGCGCTGGCGAATCCGGTCAGGAGGTGCGACGCATTTCATCGACACAGTCAGCAACTCTGGCAAGGGAAGACGTGCACCATATTAACCAAATGCATTAGTCAGGCGCACAGCTGGGGATGAGCGGGATGCAGTGTGGGTTGGTGGGGGTGGGGGTGAGCACTGTGACCCCCCCCCAGGGGGTCCAGTGTCGGCCCGCAGCAGGACAGGCTGGTGGGATTCGGGTTTGGTCGTTAGCGGGCTTGGTGGCGTGGCCGTGAAGAACGCCAGCACCGCCAGGGTTATCAAAATACTGAGACAGTGAGCTCACTCGCACAGCAGTGAGGTCACTTACCGGAGTGTGGCAGCCTGACCAATCATCAGTCAGCCCATTATCATGGTATGCAGTGTTGCTATGAGTAACAGAGACAAGCACTGCCTCGCCGATCCCTAATGATGGTTGATGCACTGAGATGCTGCCACTTGCCTCTTTCTATGCCAGTGTACTCTTCTCACTCTCTGAGCCGCTCCTGCTCTGTTTCACACAGCCCCTGTCACTTCTCCTGATAAAGCCGAAAATCAGTCCGTTTAGCACCCGGTGTATCATTGTAAGCATATTAGCTAAGCATGACAATTGCACTATCCCTATTCATGACGGAAAAGATATCAGAAGCCGGTATTGATTGCTTGTTTTTCTCAAATCGATGGTCAGTCTGGAGTCCGGAGCAATAAATACAGGCGTTGCTTCTGAAATACCTTCCATGAGTTCTTCTGAAGGAGAGCAACCCTGTATTCACATCATATGGTGACTGGACTGGATCATGTGCTCATTTCTAGTCTTCATGACTTAACAGCACGAGTCACATTCACTCTATTCACAAAGTGGTGGCAACTTCAAACCATTGGGTTGCATTCAGCATCAGGAGCAACTGGGGGTTTGGTATCTTGCCCGGGGATGGTTGGGATGGAACCGACAACCCTCTGATAAGTGGGAGACTGCTCCACCCCTGAGCACACAGTCGCCGTGAATCGCATTATTTAACCTTTTGTATTTTTTCAGCTCGACTGGAACGCTGTGGCAGGGGCGGGTGTGCTGGTGCCTGTCTGAAGTGCATATCTGCATATGAAGCATCGGCAACACTGGAGCCCTTTGTGGCCCTGAGCAGCATGACAAGCTGCACATATAGAGCACGGCAGTCGTGGGATGAGAGCTGCGCATTTTCACATACTTCACACCTGTGGATGGAACCAAATTCAGACATGCAGACATGAGGACCAAATTTAATTTCCAAGTTTCACATAATTTCCTCCCTGGTGCCCTGCCTCCTTTTTCCCACCACACTCCCTTGTTTACCGTTCCCCGCAGCAGTGTTTTCTGACTCTTCCCCATAGCAGGTGAGTGTAAACAAGCTGGAGGACTGAAACAATGTTAATTAACCGATCATTAACGAGTAGAGGCAGACCCCGGAGATCTGAGCACTTGCCCACCCACCTGCGTCTCACCATTTCACTAACTGGACTGTTAATGACTAATCAGAGGTAAAAGCGATTAGATCGCCTCCTAACAAGAAGGATTTATGATTGCACAAGTCTATTATGCCTATATGACTGAGGCCTTTACTGTGGAAACGGGAGCCGAGCTGAGCTTCGGCGGAGGAGGACACATTCAAGGGCCATTATGGCGGGATGAAAATACTCCACATGTAAAAGTCTTGCATTTTAAATTCAGCCTAGTTGTACCCCTGTGAAAGCACCATTTCATTATATCAGTTACTGCCAGCAACAAACACGTTTCATAATGCTGAAAATACGAATGATGTGTTAATAATAAAATGTTCCTAAACTAAATCTTTTGTGTTTCTGTGTCCATGTCCTGTGACCACAGTGTTAATAAAGTTAAGGTCAGGAAAATACCATGAGCTTGTTTAATGCTCGAAAAGGATAGTCTGATTGGAATGATGACAAAATCGGATAGTTAACATTTAACACAAACCACAAAGTTTCACTGACCTTAACCCAAAGTTTTTTGTTGCATAACCACAGAGGAACCAGTCCCCTTCCTGCAAACTCTGAAGAGCTTCAATCAGTCAAAAAAACAAAAACAAAAACAAAAAAACAGAGAAACCCGATACATGGCTGGACTGTGTAGCATCAATGTGATAATTTGTGGCAGAATTGTTGCATGATGTGCATTCCTTAATATAAATATTGAAATTTTCTCTAGTGGTGCCAGTTATATTTGTTCTTCAAATGCAGTGAAGTAGAACAAGACATGGCATGCTCAGGCCACATTTGGGTCCAACAAAGAAAAGAAATACAGCTGCAGGAGAGACACTCGACACTCACATCTGAAGACTTTTGTTTTGACATTAAGAAGTAAAGTATTAAAGCCTCAGATGTTGCTGTCCAAGACCAACAGATTATTTTGTCTTTTTGTTGATTTTGTTGTTGATTTGGAATGAGCAACAGTCGGTAAGTATAGAACTACTATAAGATAGATGGAGAGAAACTTCATTGATCCACGGGGAGGTTCCCTTCAGGGAATCCAGGTCTCATTAAAAGTCCCATTGGAATGATACTTTGAACTGGTTGCCCCCATTTATTCTGAAAAAGAAGGAAAAAAGTCAGTGGGGGAAAGTCTAGTGTAACACTCAATACACCATTGTTGTAACTTATCAGTGAGTCGGGGCCTTTTGCTTTTAAAGGGATGACCTATATCTGCTGAATTACAACCCTGAAGATTTCCTTTGAAGATAAAAAAGGTATGGATGACAATGGGTTTATGAAAGTTCCTGAGCCCATATAGTAATATCCCCCATATAATCACCTGTTTGACGCAATCTCGAACCTTACCCTAAGTCTTTCCTGTCATACCCAACCTGATACTCTCACCTGTTACCAATGAACATGTCTACCAGTGGAATGATCCAAACAGGTGTCTCTGGAGCCTTCCACAATATGCTCAGTCTGTTGTTTATCCCTGTGCCAACTTGTCTGAAATATACCCATCAATTTCAGAATTAACACAGAAAGGAGCCTGGTCACTTCACACAGCAAACAAGGCACTGGGCTCAACTCTCTCAGGTCAGATCAAGGGCGTTTTTGTGTGGTGTTTACATGTTCTCACTTTGTCTGTGTGGGATTTCCCCCAGTTCCCTCCCATAGTCCAAAAACATGCATATTCCGGCCAATTGGTGACTCCCTGTGTGTGAGTGTGTGTGTGTGTGTGTGTCCTGTGATGGACTGGTGATCTGTTCAGGGTGTATTTGCCCTATGTTTGTTGGGATAGGCTCCCTTGTGGCACCATTTGGGTACAAAGCAGGTCAAGAAAATGATGTTAAGCTCTAAATATAAAACATTTTGTCTATATACTGTTTTCACCTAGATCATGACAATAAGGGATAAGCGAATGACCACACTGTCCTAAACACAGACCCCATGCTGTTTTTGGATCACTGTTGCACCATCTTCCTTCAAAATAGAAACAGCTCTCTCTAAATTTTAGGACATTACACTTACCACAAATTAATGTAAAGACGAGTATTAGTACATCATCAATGCACTCCACTGCGGTGGATGAGTGACTGCAGTAAGTTTTGTTTCCAGCTTGGCTGGGGTGTCACGGCAGCTGTGAGCTTGTTGCACCCACCTCCAAACACCACCCAGAGAGAAGAACGCCCCGGCTCACCGAGCGTACTCTCCTCCTCTCTGCTATCTCTGTGTATGAATGCTCACCGAGAGGAAACGATAGATGCAGACATTCCACAACCCATATTCCCCCTCACTCTATCTTGTTGCCATGGGAACCGAAGCAGACGGGAGACAGGTTCATATCGGCCTCCCTCAGGTCTCCAGTCACAGTCTCCTTCCCTCTCCCTCTCTCTCTCTCTCTCTCTCTCTCTCTTTCTGTGCTGTCAGAGCCGGTTGCTCCTGTGTGGGCCACTGATACTCGCTGATTAAAGGAAGTTATAATTTGATTTTCTCAGCAGGCGCCGTTTAATAGAGCAGTTTAACTAAAGCTGTGCCATCCCCAGGGCTTATAGAAGGAGAGGGGGAGAGAGAGAGAGAGAGAGAGAGGGAGAGAGGGAGATATATGGAGAGAGTGAGGGAGAGAGTGGGTGAGAGTCATGCTAATCCCAAACA
Source organism: Karalla daura (assembly GCA_029224185.1). Taxonomy (NCBI): domain Eukaryota; kingdom Metazoa; phylum Chordata; class Actinopteri; order Chaetodontiformes; family Leiognathidae; genus Karalla; species Karalla daura. Next base: position 15,203,956 of record CM055202.1, on the reverse strand, counting down.
CTGAGCAATCACCCCACCACTAAACTCTCCCACTCACTCTCCCATTCTAATTCTGTTTGCCTATTCTACCGTCTCTCCCTCTCCCTCTCTCTCTCTGTCTCTCTCCCCCCCATCCGCGCCTCGCTGTCTTACTCCCTCTGTTTCTCTTGCTCTCCCTCCACCTATTAATCTGTGCTTCCCTCTCCGCTGCCTCCCTCGTTCCTTCCTCCCTCCTTTTAGCGAGGCAAACATGGGAGGGCTCGCTTCCCTGTGTACGAGCGAGCTGTATTACTGGCCCATTGTGATAATAGCGTTTAATTATCCTCTCAGCTAAAATCAGCCCCATCACTCTGCTTTTCTTCCCTCACCCCTCTTCCCTATCCCTCCCTCCCTCCTCCTCCCCCTCCCGCCCGTCTGTGGTGTGTCTAATACTTCCCCTTGCCGCCCTCTCCCCCACCATGCATCTCTCTTCTCCTCTACCCTGCCGCCACCACCGCTCCCCCGCCCTGTTCTCCAGCTATTTCAGACCCATTTAGCGGGATAAGCATCTTGAGACAGACAGAGGGGTTTTTGCTCTCTTTCACAGAGAAGCAAGGAGAGGATATGGAGACTGGCATCCCGGTGCCCGCCTCGGAATACCAAACAGGGGCCCGGGCATCTTAATATGCAGTGTGGGACAGAGGCTGAGATCAAAGAGAGGCACAGACAGACAGAGAGATGGGTTGGGGGTGGGAGGGAGGGAGGCTTGGGTGGGTTGGGTGTGTGTGTGTATGCGTGCGTGCGTGTGTGTGTGTGTGTGTGTGTGGTGATGGAGGGGGGGTACAGAGACAGAGAGAGGGGGAGAAAGGCAGAGATGGAGGGAGAGAGAGAGAGGGAGAGAGGTGAGAAAGGGAGGGAGTGAGTCCTCTCATTTCTCCTCATCTGAGCATCCTTTGCCTCACATCATCATTTCTTCTCCGCTCTCCTGCGTCACTCCCCTGACCCTAAGAAAAATCGACAGCTTAATTACCACGGCGTGCAAATCTGCATGCCTGCCTGTGCATCCGATGCGTTTCGGTTCAAATGTGTGGACGGCAGAGGGAGTTACGTAGGCGCTCGTGTCTTTCTCTGTCTCACCCTTGTTTGTGCACAGTGGGGAGGTGAGGGTAGAGAGGGGGGTGGCTCTACCTCTGCCACCTACCCAGCCCCTCTATCTCCTCAGTCAATTAAGATCGTGAGTAGCTGTCCCTGAAGCGGTGTAGACAGGCTAAATGAAAAGGCAGTGGATGTGAAATATGAATCATTAGAATACTGCAAGGATGGGCTGGGGTGGCGGGGTTGGGAGGAGGGGTGGGGGGGCGGGTGGAGAGATAAGGAGAAAAAGGAATGGAAGAGAAAGGGAGAGGAAGAATGAGAGAGCAGATAATAAAAGATTAACGTCACGCCTCTCAGAGTGGTGGAATTTAAAAACCCTCCAGATCAAATTATTTATCCCTGTCTATAAAGGCGGAGGAAGAGAGAGGGAAAGAGAGGGAGATCAGGGGGGAAGAGAGAGAGAGAGAGAGAGAGAGAGAGAGAGAGAGAGAGAGAGAGAGAGAGAGAGAGAGAGAGAGAGAGAGAGAGAGAGAGAGAGGGTTGGTACTGTGGAGCAGGAGGGAAAAATGAATGAGGAGAGGGAAATGGAGTAGAATGGAAGAATGGTGCGAAGACCCCTCTCGCTCTCTTTGATGACGGTGCTGACAGCAAAACAAATATGCTGCGTGTGTGCGTGCGTGTGTGCGTGCGTGTGTGCATTTGTGTGTCGGTCCTGAGACAGAAAAACGAGGGAGAGACTGAGGAGATGGAGAGAAAGTGCAGGCAGATGTCTGCGTTCGCTCTGTGGGAGGCTCAAGGCTGTTTGCCGAGGACAGGGAGACAAGAGCGGGAAAGGAGAAGAAGAGAGACGGCGAGAGAGAGAGAGAGAGAGACAGAGAGGGTAGGATTAAATGAAACCTGTTTCCCTTTGATTCTTCACTAATTTGCAGTGAGATGAAGAGCAGAGAGAACAAACCACCTACGCAGCACAGCGCCACACCAAACCACACACACATACACACACACACACAGACAGACAGGCACATCACTTGCCTAAGTCTCAATAGAGTTCACTCAGGCACACGCACGCACACACACACACACACATACACACACACAGCGTTACATTCATCTGTAGTTCTGCCTGGTGCCCTTCTCACCAATGACATTGACATTTCTCCACATGGATGGCGTAACCCCTGCTTGACTTCAACTCTCTATTTTTAATTCCTCACTCATCCCTGCTCTCTCCACTGTATTTTTCCACAATCAACCTTTATATATATATTTTTCTCATTCCTGATGTGAGAAAGCCATTACGCCGACAAGAATACCAGCAGACCGTGTTGCTGAGATACACTTTGACTGAGCGCCTGCATGTGCTCACACACACACACACACACACAAACACACACATACACACACACACGCAGGCGCAAAGTCCTTCCTCATTAGTCCTGATTCCCCCTGAGTGACATCTTTAACAAAAGGATGCAGCCTCTGCCGCCATGGCAACAGCCTCCTCCATCTCTATGCGGCGCTTCAGACTGTTTACATGATGGGATCTCACTCTCTTCTTCCCTCGCACTCCGTCGCTCTCTCGTGCTCTATCACTCCTCTCCTTCTCTTTTTTCTCCCCTCTCCACGCTCCTCGTTCTATTTGTCTATCTCTTGTCACAGCTTCCCCTTTCTTTCGCCTCCCTCCGCCTGCTGCCTTGCGGAGGGTCTTATCTTCTCCGGGCTAAGTTTTCTTTATTATTGTCCCAAACCCTGGAGGATGTACAGTCGAGACCACCTGCTTGCCAATCAGGAACTGATATGTAGGTCTAGGGAGAGGGAGAAAAGAGTGAGGGGGGGGGGCAAAAAGAGAAAGAGAGCGCCGCAGATGAGTGTGTGCATGTGATTAAGTGGGTGTTTGTGTGTGACCATGCATGTGCGTGTGAAATAGAGTGTGAGGGGCTTCCAGGAGACTCTGATATCTAGGCCACGGGAGTCCAAGGCAGCCAGTGTGTCTGGTGTCACAGCAAATCAACTGTCAGCTGTACACCACCTGCCTGCCCACACACACACACACACACACGCACGCACGTACACCCAAAGTCTGAGGAGAGACTAAGAATAGAACACCCAGAGAGCGTTGCCGTTTCTCCCTCCACCTCCTCTCCCCGCTCCCTGCCACCATCGGCGGTGTTTTGCAAGTGGCCTCCAACACGATAAGAATCTTTCTGTCTTCCTCCCTCTCCCCAGAGCTCGGCCCAGCCCCTTCCTCCGCTTTCTCACTCTCCTTCTCTCTCTCTCTCTCTCTCTTTCTCTCTCCCACAGTGAAATGAGTCACCTGCACTCCTTCTCCCCTCGCCGCTTGCGTATTGGTGCTCGGCGAGCAACCGAGGTCGTCTCTTTTAAGAAAGGGAGCGAGGGGAGAGCAAAGCGGGCCGACGTCATCGTCCGCAGCCCTCCGGTGTGTTCCGTTTTTATTGACGGGGAGCGAGCATGGAGGACAGGGATGCGGGAGCGGTGAAAGCACAAGGAGGGGCGCTTATGAGGCGGGTTTCGATCCAGGGCCGGCAGGGGTGTGTGTGGTTTCAGAGGCCTGAACCACTAAAGCATCCCTGGGGAGGATTTTTTTCAGGGGCCTGCATGCAAGTTAATGTGCGCAACCTGGAGACGTTAAGACGAGGAGGAGGAGAGTAAAATGTCTCCACTTTCAGCACCAGGAGTGGCCGGGCCCTCCGTAGCATCCGAATCCACATAATGCACACACACTGAGTGTGTGTGTGTGTGTGTGTGTGGGCACGTTCACAGAGACACGTGTGAGCGCTTGCTTACATGCAGTGCGAGTGTATTTATGTTTGTGTGTGTGGTTTGCTGCTCTCAGTCTGGTCCCTGTGTTTCTCTGCTGTCTGTGGCCTCCTCTTCCCCATGAATACTAATGTGCTTCAAACCCCAGAGATCAACCCTCCTCCTCCTCCTCCTCCTCCCTCTCCCTTCACTCCCTCCCTCCCTCCCTCCTCCGACAGCCTCCCTCCCTCCCTCCCTCTCTCCATCCCTGCCTTCCTTCGCCACAGTCTTCATTCCTCTCTCCGCCCCTGTTACCTTTCAACTTTCCCCCTCTTTCATCTACCCCTTTACACCCCATCTTTTTCTCCTCCCCAATTGCCCTCCCTCACTTCCTATTTCCCTGCCCGATTTCCACGTCCTCCCCTACCCTCTTCCTTCAGTCCTTCCTCCCACTCAGACTTCCCCTCTCTCCATCCTTTTTCCCCTCCTGCTACTCCTCTTTTCATCTTTCCCATCTCCTCTCTCCTTCCCTCACTTGTCCTCCCTTCGCCGCTCAGCCTTTCCTCCTCTTCATTTCATGTTACATTGCACAACTTGTCTTCTTTTATCATCACCTCTCCACTAAACAACCTCTCCTCTTCACCTCTCATTTTCCAACCTCCCCTCCTTCGTTTCTTTCCCTCTCCTCTACAAACTCTCATCTTTCCTCTCTTTGCTTCCCGTCCTGTCTATTCGCCTCCCTCGCTGCTCCCATACCCTCTTCTTTACAACCTTCTCCTTTAATCTCTTCCCTTCCACCATTCTCCTCGCTTTTACTCTCATCTTTTACTCCTCTCTCATCTCCTACTCCTCTCTTCTCTCTCCCGTTCCCTCCTTTCTCTCGTTTTCTGCTCCTCTCCTTGTCTCACTCCCTCTTGCCCTGTCCCCTCCATTCTTTACAGTACACCTCCTCGGGAGGACATGTAAATGAGGTCAGCACAGTCGAGTACATCGACTGCATCACTCAGGTGTGAGCGTAGGTGTGCACCAACGCGTTCATGGACAAATTTGATTCCAATGAATTTACGTCTGTGTGAGCATGTGCGTTCATTATGTGTGTGTGTGTGTGTATGTGTGGTGTGTTCCAGTCCTAATAAAGAATTTCCTCTCTTAAGCTGTATAGCAGTGAACCAAGCGTTCCAATTACATAAACGCCTTCACCCCAATACATTTTGACATCCTGAAAATTTTTCACGGCCTAATTCATCTAAAATTGCATCCAATTTCTTGGCCTCGTTTTTTTTTTTTAACCACAAGCCCTGGAAACAGATGATGAGCAGGGGTGAGGGGGATGAGAGCAGCTTTCGGTTTTCCCTCTATGTAACACAGAGGCTGCCGCTCGTCAGTAGCCTGCTGCTGCTGACTGGACGTTCTCAAACTTTACTGCTTTTCCACACACACACACACACACACACACACACACAAAGATGAGTGTGTGTGGAAATAAACCTCTGTGACTGCCAACAGCAGAGTGTGCATTAGTGAGAATATGTGAGGGAGGGAGAGCAAAGGGGGTGAGAGTCATTTGGAGACGAAGTTTTTTGTGAGAAAAGAGGCAAACTGCTCAACGTGTGTTCATCATTAAGGCCGGTCAGATCAGGCTGTGAAAATATTACCGTGGCAGCCAGCAGACGCGAGTGTGTTTTTGCGTGTGTTTACTCAGCGGCAGAACAGGGAATAATGAAGCCAGGGATGAGGAATCCTGCAGGAATCCATCTCAGTCTGCATTCCTCCTGATGTGGAGCTGAGAGCAGGCAGGAGCAGAAAGCAACAGGCTACTGGAGATTGACCCTGTGCGTGCACACGCACACACACTCACTCACACACACACACACACACACACACATTCTTAGGACAATAACAGCCTCTACTGGGGAGAAAACACATAACATGACCACCCCACTCAAACGCACAAGAACAACTGCATGCAGAAACCCACCCACAGATTGTACTACACTCACACACACACACACACACACACACACACACACACACTCACACACACACACACACACACACACACTCACACACACACACACACACACACACACACACACACACACACACACAGACGCAGACTGTTAGCAAACAGATCAAATTGGAGAAGATATTCACGCTGGCATGCACACATGCAGACAGACGAATATGCAGATGCACATATGAACATCTCTGTGTTTGTGTGTGTGAGAGGGAATGTGTATTCGCGCGCGCGTGTGTGTGCGTGCGCGCGCACACAAAATTCACACTGCAGGACCACTTCAGGTTTCATCATCTTCTTTTCCTTTTTTTTCTGCTTTCTTTCTCTTGAGAGGCGGGGAGCGGAGGGGGGGCGGGGGGTGTCTCATTCCCTCTCTTTTGTTGCTGCTGGGGAGAGGGAGAGAGAGAGAGCACATATCCATACAGAACGCTCTCTCCGGCCCCATTCACACCCACACACTGCTCCCTCCCCCTCGCCTCCCTCCCTCCTTCCCCCTGCGCGCGCGCGCACATACACACACACACATACATACACTAACACACTAACATACACGCACACACACACACATCCAAAAAGATACAACATCAAAGAGCCGACACCGCCGAAGGATTACTTCTGCCACACACTGGCTCCTCAATCCGGGTCTGTTCCTCTGCTGGAACCCCCCTCTCTCCTGGTTGCACTTGGTACAGCCCAAGCATTCCTGCCAAGTAGCTTTCACACATGGAGGGGAAGCTTGTCTCAAGCAATTGCTGACAAGCTACAAACAAGACAGCCTCCCTTTCCCTCTCTCCCCCGTTTTCCCTCTCTCTCTCTCTATCCCTCCCTCCCTCTCTCCCTCTCTCTTTCCCTCTCCCTCTCTCTCTTCACTTCAGGTTTGCTCCAACCCCGACCTCCTCACTCCTTGCTCTCTCCAACCCCCCTCTCCCTCCCCTTCTTTACCCCTGTTCTCCCTCCTTCTCTCTCCCATTCCTCCCCCTTCTCCCTCTGCCTCTCTCTCCCTCTCTCTGAGAATGTGGGGGCCCCACCAGCATAAATTGTCAGCTGTTCCTGGGCGTACTCTCCATGGCTCCCTAAACTCACGTAAGCCCACATATGCAGTCGCTGGTGGGACAAGGGTAACCCAAGTAAGCCCTGTTGGTCGTGAGCGTGAAAAAGTATACCCAGGCCCCCGAATAATGCTGCGGCGCTCACTCTAAAATAAGCTGCAACAGATACCGAGGCTAATGGTATTGCTGGGATAACATTATTACACTTTATTTGTGGCCATTTTAATTCCTTAATGCACACATTAATGCAGACTTAGCAGCTTTCTGTGATATAAGTGTTGCTCACTCCAGTTTAGCCACGACTCATTATCAGGGTCACTTAGCACTGACCTTCTGGGTGTAAAAGTCTTCAAACCACAATAATTTACTTTTAAAGAATAATAATTGGTCCTGGCAAGCTTTTAGAGGTAATTTAAGAACATAATTATACATTTTAAAGCCTGACTAGAAATCACAGAAGAGTTTCCGCTCACAAATTAATCATTATCATCGTTTGCGCTCTTTGGTCAACATTTGTTGTTTTTCATGAACTCTAGGAATAAAGGGGTTTGCTTCTTTCTTTTTTTTCCTCCACATGGGGAATGTCTGGAGGTTTCCAGAAGAGGGGGGTTTGATATGGCTGGAACCATTTTGCATTGTACTCTTATTGTTTTGGAGAGGATCTTGTTCACTAGTGTAGGCTGCCATCTAGTGGCAGGTTCTGGTTCTGTCGCTTTCAGGGTAAATGGACTGCTTCTCTTCATGACCACTCAAGCCACACAGTTAATCAATGGTCAGTGCTATTCTATCCTGGTCAAACCAAGGACCTTTCTGCGTGGATTTTGTATGCTCATGCTGTGTTCCAGTTTCCCCCACAGTCCATAAACATGACATTTTGATATGAGTGTGAGAGGGACTTGTGTGTCCTCTGTAGTGGACTGGTTCTTATCCTAGCAGAACCCCCATGCCACTTTTGGGCACAAAGTAGGTAATATAATGGATGGATGGCTATCTATGGATGACTGTACACAGTCAAGTCACACCCTACTAAACCAGTGGCTTCACTCATTTACAACTGATGACTAAATCAGGGGTAAAATTAGTTTGGGGTTTAGTCAGGATACTTCCCCATGTAGACTTCAGGGGGCTGGGTTTACCTCAATCTGTGGATGACCTACCTTTAAACTACAGTTTCCCAAATGAAGAGAGATCTCGAAAGCGGTGCCACAGGGACTTGCAGTGCCACTTTAAGACCACACAATGCTACACAAAGGATAGACATCCACCCATCCCTCTATTATCTTTCCTGTTTTGTGTTGTGTTGGTCTGCTGGTACAAATCTAGGGCCAAGGCAGGGAACACACCCCAGACAGGTCGCCAGTCCGTCATAGTGAATGTACCAACCACTGTCAATCACACCCAGGGGTAATTTAGAGTATGCAGTTGTGCCTAAACATGCATGTTTTTCAACTATGGGAGAAGAGCAGGCAATTCAGTGGAAATCAGGGACAGAGCAAACGATCCTGAGTTTGTGGCTTTGGTGAGGGATACACTGGTGGCACTAGCTGAATAATGAAAGAAATGGGAACTGAAACAGGAGAGTGGAATATCACTCACATGTGGTGCTTTTTGCTGAGTGGAAGATGGAGTGAATGAAGAAGCTTCCACTTCCTACGTCTGTCTGGTTTGATGAGCATTCTCATTACAGCATAAACACCAGTGAGTCGTCGCTCAAATATTCTCTTTCGGCCGATCCTTCTCAGCTTGTGAAGGCTTGATCCAGCAGCAGCAGAGCAGTTCGGGTTTCAGCAGCCCTTCTCAAAGACACTTGTGCAAATGCTGAGGTTTCAACATGTGTCCTGTGCACTATGCTCGAAATAGGGTGTGGAAGTGGGTGGGGGGGGGCAAGTGTGGAGAGAAAAGAGCAGCAGACAAAATATGGAAAACTGTGAAAGGATCTCATACCCACAAATATGACCCAACTGGAATTAATAGTAATTCATTTTCTAAGCCTAATCTTTTATTTAACAAGACCCGGGGCGTTAAAATGTCTAAACAGCTTCACAAGTCCACCTTTATCTATACCAGCAGATACATGCAATGTGGGTCTATGGATTGTAGGAGGTTGTGAGTGTCTGAAAACTCATTACGGCTGGTGATTTAGATTTTGATGATCTGTGAATCAATTAAACCAATTAAATCAATCTAGACTGGGGTGAGAAGTAAAGAATAACACTCATCAACAGGTGTTGGATAAAGCAGGAGGGAGAGGATGTCACAATTATCACATACACTGCTGTATTACATTTCCTACTTTATGCATTCCTATATCATTGTAACTCTTGTGTGTACGTACAACCGATGTACAATGTGTATTGAATTGCCCCTTGGGGACAAATAAAGTTCTTTAAATTGAATTGCACTGTGGGTAAACCTTTTTTTTAATCACTCACTCACTCTCGCTCTTATACTCTAACATTTAGGAGAATAAGACAAATGTAAAACTGTCCCAATTTTGTTCTGTGCATGTAATATTGGCAGGTAACACTGCATAACTACTTCTTCCACAATTTATGTATTTCTGGACATTTTGGATATCTGTTCTTGTATTCAGCAGCCTATATTTTCACTTATCTGACATGATTTAAGACCATATTTAATGTGTATTGACTGAATCACTGAGCTGCAACTGCTTTTATAGTCCGTCTCCAATGACCATTGTTGTCCCAATCTATTGCCACAGTGGTTAAATGTCCTGCAGGAGGGTGATTTCTGTTTTGTCTCTGCATTTCATCTCAAGTAACTGCACATGTGAGGATTTAAAAAAAACCCTTCAGATATGCTGCTGGTAAGTCAGTCAGACAGAGAGAGTAAAGTGATTCACACATAAAGCTTTACCTCTCTCACTCAGTATCATGGTGGACAGTGCTGAACCAGCTGCACAGGGTAAATGGACTGATTCTAATATAGCGCTTTTCAAAGCTTCATGACCACTTGAAGCACTTTCGACACTCGTCACATTCACCGATTCATTTACTGGATGTACGGCCACTCTGCTCAGCCGGGGTTTCTAACCACTCACACATTTGTACACTGAGGACAGCATCTTTTCTGTATCTTGCCAAAGGACTTGTCATGAAGGCACAGGAACCATTGAGTAATCAAGCTTCCGATCTGTGGACGACCATGCTGCCTAAGCTTAGCCCTACGTTTAAGTTAAGTAATATATGTATAAAAGTATACCTGTATATTAAAACATTTCTGAAATTATTAATCATCAATGTTATAATACATCACTACCATGATCATTGCACCTGGGACTCCAGTTTTCACCCACAGTTTAAAATCATACATGTTTAGGTTGATTAAAGACCCTAAAGCGCCCTTAGATGAGGAAGTGAATTTTGTGTGTTTGTGGGTGTGTGAGGCCTATGATGGACTGCTGACTTCTCTGTCTTTTCCCTATGTGTGCTAGAGACTCTAGAACAGGGGTTCTCAACTGGTGGGTCGCGACAGACCCGTTCTGGATGGGTCGGACAACTGCTTTAAAAAAAGTAAATAATCTGAAGTTGGACATTTTGGTCTTTTATTTTGAAAGATAACTTATCTTGAAAAGCATAGAGGCATGGTAACCATGGTAACAACAATTTGATTGATGCTCAGTTCAAGTTTGTGAGGAGTTACAGTAAGACAGCAAAGCGTAAATTTGACCCGGGGTATTTAAAGTGTGGATTTTCATATATTGAGGACCTTATTGTCCTCAATATATGAAAATAGACCTCAGTGTGTTGTCTGTGGTGAAGTGCTGGCTAATGAGAGCATGAAACCATCAAAAGTGGAAAAAAAACACACTTGCTTGGTTTGAATTCTATAAAAGTGGGTTGCAACTGACCATGGGAAAATGTGGGTCCCAGAGCGAGACCAGTTGAGATCCCCTGCCACAGCAGGTAGGTACAAAGCAGGTAAGTCCTATTACTGTCTATGTCACACCCAATAGATAATCAATACAACTTTATTACACAAGAGAACAAGTTTCACTAAAACTAACCATCCTCCAGCTGTATAAAACCGTATATGTTCAGTTGGTGTCACAAAGTACGAAATGTATCTTTACGTACTCCAACTTTGGTTTCTGTTACAACACGCACACACGTGTAATTCAATAAATGACAAGATATTAAATGGAAAATTTTATTTAGATAGCGAGAGACAGCTCATTTATTTCTAAAATCAATCTGTGAAACGTAAACGTCTCTTCATGTGACACAATGCATTTACTCAGTAGAAGGGAATTTGAAGTAGACCAGAACTGGTCAGGTCTCGGATTAAAGTGGAACAGGGAATCAATGAAACACCTGCAATGACACCGTTGAGTTGATTAATATTCAGAAATTCACATTAAAAACAAACAAACAAAAACAAAAAGAGTTTCCCTTTTTAAAATTGGCAGCCTTAGAAAAGACAGTGGACTATAAACGGCCTGCAAATACACATGCTGCGGCGTCACCACACCGCTCCGGACTGGAGGACTATGAGAGACTAGCGGATCAATACGAAAGGAGGGACAGAGCAGTCAAGTCATTTCAAAGTTAGCACAGCAAAGGACAAAGACCCACTGAAACACCCACAGGACAGTCTCACTCCTCAGGCTCGCTCCCACTTCAAGTATTCCCTCCAGCGCTCGCGTCGCTTCAAGTATTCCCCCCTCGGAAACCTTCAGTTTCAACAACCGCCTCTTAGGTTTACAACATAAGCCATTATATAAGTGCACTCAAAAGTCATCTATACATAGAAAAATAATGACAACAATAAGTAGCCGTAATAGTTATAACAATCACTTTACATTTCATTTTATACACAACCGTGATGTTCCATCACTGAATACCGTGGCGTCACATTCCCCCGCCCCCCCCCCCCCTGAGTGTAATGTTCAAGTTTAACCCTCTGTGGCTACGGAAACGCAGGCGGGACCGGCGAGCTCGCTTCGCTCACTTAAATAACATTAGCAATCATTGACCGCAGCAACGGTCAGAATCAAGAGTGATTGTGCCTTTCCACAGGCCGCTGTGCTCGTGTGTGACGGATGCTCTATGTACAGGCGGCTGATCCACCGGGCGCCTCTGGCTTCCGCCTGGTCGCTGGTGTCGGACACTGGCAGCCGTCATCGTCCTGCAAGACAAGCGGCGCGGGGTTAGAGCAGGTGCTGGGCCCGTTAGCGACTCGGTTCAGTGCGAGTGCGGGCCTGAAAAGGTGTCGCCCCCACCCACCTCCATGTGCGTCGCTGCTCCTCCGGCTGCCTCAGGAACCGGCGGCGATGCAGCTCCGGCATTTGTACAACTTGGGGTCGTGGGTGCGGATGTGGTTCCGTACATTCCTCAGTCGAAAGAAGGTCTTACAGCAGAGCTGTGGAGGCGGGAGAGGGGAGGGGAGGGGAGGGGAGAGGGGGACGGAGGGTTAAAACCGCAGACGGGGACAGCGATGAGGCCCCGAGCTCTACTGATGCGAAGGGAGGGAGAAGTGTCAATCTGTGGGCGAGGGAATATCTGAGCAGTGGCATGGTGTGGAGTGGCAGCATCGTGGCCTCGCAGCAAGAGAGCTTCCAACTCGAATACCAGCAGGCGTGCATCTCCTGTGATAGACTGACCTGTCCAGGGTGTATCGTACGTGGCCTTTGTGCCCCGGAGATAAGCTCGAGTAGACCCCCACCTCACCAGTAAGGTACAAAGGTAGCCAGATATAGGGAGACAGAGCTGTTACTAGGCTAGCTACGTATCGAGACCATCGACAGGGAAGCAACATCTCTGAAGTAATAAAATCTGCGTGGTGAAACCTTTCACTTGATCTGTTTTTGGACTGATGAAGGGAACCAGAGCACCTGGAGATAACCCATAACCACAGGGGGAACATGCAAACTGCACACAGAGAGGTCGTCGGTCCGTCTGAATTGGGATTCGAACCGGGGACCTTCTGGCTTTGAGGCGACAGCACTATTTACAAATCCACAGTGTAATTACACAAAAGACAAATTGCAATAGGTACAAAGTTCAATGAAATTATATACAACCACGTATATTTGAAAAGTCATCATAAAAAGATTTATCTAAAAAAAAAAATCATTCCTCTTCGTCCTGAGACAATAAAAAAAGTCACAGAAATGTGTATTTTGTTATGAGCAGTACCAGGTGACTCTAGCAGTCTATTAGTGCAGTGGAACAGAGTGTAAATATACAGAGATCTCTCTGACATGAACTTTAGACTGCACTCCAGCAAGACTACATCCCACTGCCTCACTACAGTGTCTAAACTAGGAGTGGGCAAACATTTGCCTCAGATTCTCAAAAGTCTTCCCTTCCACCGCAACCAATCGATGAGCGCAGCGCTGAGAGGAAAATGAATCTGTCCTGTGTCTCGCTATATGATTGGATTTGCCCCCCCACCCCGGATCACGTGGCCTCAGTGGGAATAAAATCTGCTGATTTGAGCGCTGCGGGTCATGTGCCTGGAGGCCCGCGAGGCGTCAGGGAGGAGAGCCGGGGCTTACCGGACATGGCCAGTGTTTGCCCTCGATGTGCCTGAGGCGATGCATGATGAGAGCGTCGCAGTCCTTGTAGGAGGCCGAGCACTGCGGGCAGGCGTGGGCCGACTTTGGGACCTTGGGCGCTTGACTGCGGGGCCCTCGGAGCTGCTTTAGCCGCGCGCGGCGCACGGCGTCCAGCACGGCACAGCTCCTGCTGCTCAGGGGGAGTCGAGCCGGCTGCTGGACATGCTGGCAGGGAGAGTCACAATCATGATGGCTGGTTTTATAGATGCGTCACATATGGACACAGAATCCATGCAACTTATCCGGCAATTTACAGCAATGGTGAAGTGTACCGACACATATATGCTCACAACAGCGTTTTAATGAAGTAAAATAGAAGGTGTTAGGTTGTAAACGAGCAAAAGTCTGTCCCCAGAAAGAGAGAAGAATGTAACTGTGAAACAGAGAGACGCATGACTTTTGTTTATGGTAACTTTGTGTATGATTGAGTGAATGCAGAAACAATCTAATTTGAAGCACAATCAAGCCTTTGATCCCAAATTCAAGCATCTTCAAGGGTTTAAAGCGACCACACAAACGCTGCTGAATCGACCGGGTGAAAGTGGACAATCGGAGAGCAGCGAGTACGCCTTCCTCCCAGTTCCAGCCCCCGTGGTTACATACCTTTGGCATGGATGCTGGAGTCTTAGACTTGGCGGATCTGGTCGGGTGCAGAGTGTTATTCCGGGAGTTGGGCCGGGGTCTCTGGAGGCGGCCCTGGCTCACGCTCCTCTCCTCCCGCTCCCGCTTCACCACGGGGTGGGCGGGCGGCCCCCGGGCTCGCAGCGCCCGGTGTGTGGGCTGCTCCACGGCGAACCGCTCTCCCACCTGCGACACGGAGCGCGTCAGGCAGATGTCGACGCTCTCCTCCTCCTTCTTCAGCACGGCCATGGCGCCGGCCGCCGGCCGGCAGAAGCTGAACAGGAAGCCCGAGTCCAGCAGCTTGATGGGGGGCTTGCTCTGGCGCTTGCCCAGGTCCGGGGAGGCGGGCTCGGGGAACGGCGCGACCGGTATGGGGTCCGCCGGCTCCTTCTTGATGGCTCTGTACAGAGGGTGGCCGTAGATGGACGGGGAGGGGGGAGCGTGCTCTGGGAACGGGAGTCCGTCCGGTTGGTTGTACTTCACCCTGGGTCCAGGGTCCAGCACCCCCCTCAGGCCCGGCCCGCCCGTCTTGCGCGCCTCCTCCCCGGACACGCATTTGGTCTTGTCGGCGTCCCTGGCGGAGCCTCGGCGCAGCCTGGCCTTGGCGGCCGGCCGGCCGCTGTTGTACCGCAGCGTTTTAAACCGTCTCCACGGCGTCTTTGTGTCTGGGCGGGGGGCTGCACGCGGCGAAGCCACCGTCGTGGTTTGCCAGAGGAGGCAGGCCCGAGATGCAGTATTCATCTGGCTCCTCTTTGATCCGCACCACGGCTCTCAGACTCTGGGCTTTGCTGGGGTTGCGTCTCAGAGGCTGCCGGGCGGGGAGGTGGGAGCTGTCGCTCTTCCTCCGCCTGAGCTCCCTCCCCCCGAAGGAGGGCCCGAACATGTCCGGCAGCGCCCCTTTACTCCGCATGCTCCTGTCGCTGGGGGGGACTTTGCGGCGGGCGTTCTTCCGCTTCTTTGTGGTCGCGGGCTCGGCGCTGACGCGGCCGGCCGGCTTGGTCTTGGCGGGCTTGTTGAGGAGGAGGGCGTTGACGGGCGTGCACAGGGGCAGGGACAGCGTCATGTCTGGGTAGGGCAGACCCGGGGAGGCGGTGCGGGGTTTCCTCCGCTTGGTCAGGGAGTAGTTGTTGGCCTTCAGCTTCCTCAGACGCTTCTTCTGCCTCCAGCCGATCAGGTCCTCGGGTCTGGGCAGGAGCGCCGTCCTCTGTAGCCCGAGAACGTACATGAGCTTGTATTTCTCCTGCGCCCGGGCGTAATCCAGCTCGTCGTCGCCGACATCCTCCGCCTCCTGCTTCACCCTCACCGGGCTGCACACGGGGCTGGACCGCAGCCTGGACGGGCACGGGAGCCGCGTGATGCTGTGGGCCTTCTTGTTTCGACTGGGGGTGACCGGCATGGGGAACAACCTCGGGACCTCCTTGGCGGCCCCGGGGGTGGACCGGAGCAGACGCGTGCAGGGTGGCGACACGGGCGAGTAGCTCTGGGACTTTGGTGGAGCTATGGCGTGTTGAGGTGTGGCAGCTTTCTTGGAAGAGGGAGACTTGAAGTCCATGAGCTTCATCCTGTGAGAGGGGCTCATTGGCAGACCGTTATGGCCTTGGGATTTGGGCGTCCTGCGCAAGTTGCGCCTCGGGGTGTCCTCCAAGGACTCGTCCGACGCATCGAGCGTCAGATGGAAACTGCTGTTCATGGCGTCTTCCAACTGCGGATCCCTCTCCCTGGGCTGGCGGTGGCGCTCCTGGCACAACGCGGCGCAGGCCGAGCTGAAGCTCTTGCGAGGGTGGAGCTGCCGCTCCTGCTCCTTCATGAGGGCGGCGCAGGCTTCCACCGCAGGCCACATGCCCAGGTGGCGGGCCATGGCCATGACCTCGGGTAGGTCCTGCGGACGGACGCACAGAGTGGAGGAGTAGGAGAAGTCCAGCAGAGACACCAGGGTGTCCTCACTAAAACCTGAGGGGGGAGGATACAGAGAGTGTAATTAGCCACGGTGAAACCAGAGGGAGCGTGAGTAGAGAGCGGCTCAGTGCAGACACAGGATCAGAGGGACGGGGGATGACATATGAAGTGCTTTAGTCAAGGCCAGTGCTGCTCCTATCCGATGACACACATCAAAAACAGCAGCACATTTGAGGAGATACAGGAGCCCAGGTCGGATTCTGATTTCGACTTCAGACAGACTGGAAATGCAAAAACTGCTTGACCACACGAGCTAGCCGGTGCCCCGTCTGCAGCTCCAGCTTCCTACAAACCTTTTCAATCAGAGAGGAACGGCATCGGCTCGAGTGACCACATTCATACAGCGACTCACAAATGTGTCACGTGAAGAACTCGACCGGCGGGAAGGCGGCACGCGCTAAATAATCAATCGACGAGCATCGGCTGTCTGCTCTCGCGCGGACAAGTTGATCGCAGAGCGGCGCCCTGTGAAATGCTGACGACTCTCATGATCACCATCGACTCCAGTCAATTAGATGATCGGTCAATCGACGACAGATATTCAGCTATCACCATGGCAAACGACACCTGCGATCGTCGCTCGAGTTTTTCCAAGTACAAAGCAAAGGAGCTCATCCCGTCTCAAGATGAAACTCTAACTAATCTGTCACTCTGATCACAGTTTGTGCAGAGTCCTTGTTGTGTGACTGACAGAGCCTCCCAGTGATGCTCCTCTCATACCAGTAAACCGGTTTCCCTGTGGAGCAACCCTAGCAGGTGTTTCTGGACTGTTTACGAGCTCCTTAGCCTTCTGTTGCCCCCGTCCTGGCTCCCAGATGTCTTACTCCATCAACTCATGAAATATGCATTTATATATATCTATACATATATTTTTTTTCCCCCGCAATTGAGTGTGTCAGATAAGGGTAAGCAAATTATTATACAGGCTTATTTGACCGAGCAGCTCAGCATTTTTGGAAGTGTAGAAACAGTTGAGTTTGCATGTGTGCGTGGGAATATCTGCGTTAATCCCGTCTCCTGAACTCAGCACATAACGCGCGTGGAGGCATGGAAAGTGCTGAACACCCCGTGCACTAAGTGAAGGCTCAGTCGGGCCTCGACATCCAGTTGAAGCCCCCCGAAGCGACGTCTCCTCACCGGTGAGATCTATGTCCGCCTTCATGTCGGCGTCCATCTCCGTGAAGATCTCCTGGAAGTGGTCGCTGACGGCCGCCAGCACGGCCCTGTGGGCCAGGTAGGACCTGCTGTTGGTGCGCAGCGTGATGTCACAGAACAGCCCCGCCTCGCGCTGGCTCCTCAGCTTGCTCAGCATGTCGGCGCCGTGCGACGTGATGGTCTTCGTGACACATCTCCTGCCTCCCAACTCCTGGGAGGGACAACGCGGCGAGACAGAGGCAGAGAGAGGGAGCGAGAGACAGACAGAGAGAGAGAGAGAGAGAGGCATTGTTATGGGGGTATAATGGCGGCGCTTCTGAGAGACATCCAAGTGTGAGAACAGAGAGAAAGTGTGAATCAAAACGTGTTTGGAGCACTGAAAGTTTGACATGAACACGGGAGGAGAAGCGAAGCCGAGGAGAAGCCGTCGGCCCGATCTTACCTTTGCTTTCTGGATGTGCTGACTCTGGCATTCTGGACATCCCAGAACAAAGTCTCTGATCTGGAAGTACATGCCTGTCAAGAAAGCATTCGACACAATCATCAGAATATTGACTAATTTACCCGCTTCGTACTCAGGTACAACACACCGGACAGGTCCCCGGGCCATCAGAGGGAGCACACACACACACCTAGGGACAATGTAGAGTGTCCAACTGACTTTGACATGCCTATTTTCTGACTGTGGGATGAGAGTACCTGCGATCATACAAGCTCGGCACAGAATCAGCTATTTCTAGAGTCTACACAAGCGCTTTGATTGCTGGACTCACACCTGTGGGTTGTGATGCAATTTCAGAGTGGCCTAAATGCACATGTTTTGTGTTACTACCAAGAGGAAAGCCATGCATAAAACAAAGAGGCGCTGGGCTTGACCCAGACCAGGCTGTTCCTACTGTGAGGCCGGCAGTCCTGTGACTGTGACTGTCCACAAAACTGACCACAAAATAACAAAAAACAAAGAATCAAAACCAGAGCAACAGTAACAATGAGTGCAGATCCATCCCTAGATCTAAGCATGATCCAATGATGACTTGGTGATTGGATCCTGACCCTGGAGCGTGCTTGTACACTGCCACTACGCCAGGCCTTCACCACACTGCTGCCTGGCAGTCATGTGCCCTCATTTACTTGCCGACCTGACCAAAAGCAGGAATATGCAAACTACTTAACAGACGGGGGCAGGCAGTACGATTGTACTTCACATCCCTTTCCAATCTCTGGAAGTGTTGCTAGCTAAATCTACAACCGCTTGAGCCACATTTCATTCTCAGAACTAAAATACAAAGACACGTGAACACTACCGCCACGTCGTGACTGCCATGCTAAAAAAACGATGGTTATTTTCTCAAGTTGAGGAACGAATACGAAATACTTAAAGCTGGAAAATAGGGACGCACTCGTACTCCTTTTGTATTTCTAATTCATTATGTTCTTCATTAAGAATTCCATCATTTCCATCATCTGTATATTTGCAGTTATGTCCAATCTCCCTGTGGGAGAGTAACCGTGTAAAATGAAAACAGCATTTCTGCTACTGAACTAATGTTTGTCTCTGGCCATCCTCCACAGTTAAGTTATTAGCACTTATCAGTTGAAGAACAAATGTTTGCAAACCCGAGTGGCAATTATTATGTACGCAACGCTTTTACTCTGAACAATGCACTTTAGACTTACCTTGTTCCCTTGATTTTACACATATATTTTGTATTGGTAAGATTAAATAAAAACAGTAAATAGGTTATTTTTCCACCACTTATGTTGCACTTTTGCAAATAAACCACAAGAGATGATCAAGATCTCTGATGAACTAGTGATAACATAAGGGATAGAGGGCCAGAGACGTGCTTTACAGCATGGATGTCCAGAGATCTCTGAAGCCTGGCCCGGGGGGCAAAACACAGCCCGCTTACTCTAAAGACACGCATTGTTTATGGTCCGCCAGAGCCATCGAAAAATATATCATCATGATCATCTGAGTTCAACATCCAACATTTGTGACGCTGGGGTTCACCTGGACAGGTGCACGGCCTACAGGAATTCACACTGGCCCCTGGTTTAGTTATTGAACCTACAACAATGTTTTTCTGGTCATTTTGTCTGCATGCTATGGTGTGTTACACTGTCTGAGAAGTCAGCTTATTACTGCTGAATTTGGTAAAGAAAATCAGATCAGACACGTATGGTTGATTAGAGCGAATCTGCCACGGATCTGGAATTTGGATAGAGATCCCCTGGTGTACAGACTCCACAGGTGCTCCAGGTGTGTGGACAGACAGGCAGGTGATGCTCTTACCCTCCCACCAGTAGTTCTCAGCCACAAACTTGTAGGTCTCCTCCAGCGAGAGGTGTCTCTGTCCGGGCTGCCTCCTGTGGAAGGTGGACAGGGCCTCGTGTCTCCGCTCCTCGTCCAGCACCTCCCTGTAGTTGATGAAGCCCCTCTCCAGCTTCTTGCGGTACAGCTGTCCATCTATCACCTCGAAGTTGGGCGCTCCTCTGGACATCCCGGCGCACTCCATCTCTCCATCCGACCAGGCGTTGACGTGGGCGCAGTCACCAGCCATTTGTCATCGATTTATCTCCAGCAAAAAGAACCTCCCCCCAAAAAAACACTTCAACTTCGTCCTGGCTGAGGGGAACTTCACGGATCCACGTGTGTCCAGTGACAGCAGATCCCCCAACAATAAGACAGTCCCCTATTGATGAGATCTCCAACTCACCATCCGATGGGAGTCATTTCACTACCCCAGCATTAGCTGTCAGCGAGGGCATCACTTCTTCAACATCCAACACCCATGATAATAGCTGCAGATCCCGGTGCCGATTATATCTCTGCACGACACAAATGTGTGACTGTGCTGGTTGTGTGTGTGTGTGTGTGTGTGTGTACACCCGAGTGTGGGTAATAAAGGCATCCAGCGGGATATTAATATTAATATTGTTAATAAATTCGCGCCAACGCCGGAGTCAAGTGATGTAAAAGTCCGCTAGCCGAGCAGCAGCAGTCGGTCTCCCATCTACAGCCGGGGTCCGGGGGTGGCCTCCGGGGCTGGATGCAGGAGAGCAGCCTCTCCGCTGTCGTTAACTTGAGATTTCTTTCCGCCAACTCGAGTCGGAAGCAACATGATGACGCAGCTATCAGCTCAGCATCGCCACTTCCAACGACCTAAAAAGCGACGTTGAGCCCGTCAATAATGGGTAAAAATGCGGCCAAGCCGCCGCCGAGTCTCGCTAAAAGCGACACAACAAGCTCCGGTGGGATACCCGGCGTAGTTCATGCCGCTCCCGGAGCCTCAAAGCCAGCCTGGAGGTCAAATAGTCCAATTTTTTAAACTCGTAACCTTCTGTTTGTTGCTAATCAGCAGAGCGACGGAGCCGACTGGTCCCCGCCTTCACACAATGGCCATTAGCAGAAGCTTTAAAGAGCCCCCGCCATGTCGCGATCTGATTGGCCGAGAGAGCTGTCACTCAGCCTCCTCCCTCTCTGAGCATGGTAGGTTGTTCACACACTATTCCACTACACTAGTATTTGCCTCACTTGCTACTCAGTCAAGTTGAACGTGATGCACACATTTCGAAGACAGCACTAGGCGGAGGTTTATGCTATTTCATGAAAATGATGAACAACTGAACACAAAAAATATAATTAGAAATAAAGCTTTTGTGTCTTCAATATAATTTGAATCCTTATTTATAAATTATGCAGTATTAAAGAGGACCTGGAATTGTTTAGTGGGGTATTTATCCTTGTACTTTTATGTTTTACGTAAAGAAGAAAATACCATCTTGCAATCCTATTTTTATGCATTTGAATATCACAGTTTCTCCACAAATCAAATCGCACGTTTCATGGTTAAGCCACAATTATGGATTCGCTGTATGGCCTGCTGCTCACATGAATGATTATGTAACTTTACATTCCTTGCCGATCAATGAGTTTTGCAACTTTTCCCCAAACTAAGTGTTTGCTGGATCGACAGCTCATATGTTTGAGCAAGAATTGGAGGAGGAATCAGATATTGTTGACATCCTGCCTTGGGCAGTGTCATACAAGTGTCATGTGATGTCATCCATGCTAGAGTTTGAACCCACCACCCTTGTGCAATCATAGTAATACGGAGATTTCAACACCACTACCCTACCCTCGTATCTGGGTTTGTTCAGTATGTGGACGGTCCCACATGGAAAAATAAGACACTGGCTCTCCTTTGAGGAAATGTCAAGCAAAATATATCTCTGCACTACCACTTGCCAGATCTGACCATAATCTGGTCTCTCTGGTCCACATATAAACCCTGTGTGTTAACACTGCCTGTCACCACCCTCAGTCAGAGAGGGAAACAGACAGCAACCACAGGACACAGACAAAAAAGGGGACATTCTCTTGCAGAGACACTGATGCCAGTAAGGGTTGTACACCACTTCTAATAATAAGCAAGCAGCTTCTCCTTTACAACCCCTTTCTCCCTTGGAGATGAGGGAGGTTCAGCATGAGCTAAGGAGAAAGGCATAGGTAGACTACAGGAAAAAGTTGGAGAATAAACTGCAAAAGAATAACATCAAGGAAGTGGAGAGTGGAATGAGGAACATCATTGACTATTCACAGAGGAACAGCCTTATGTGTGTATGTTGTTGTGATGAACACAGATCTAACAATTTTTCCCTGTTCTTTAATAGGTTTGATGGAGTGGACAGTGCTCACCCTATCTGTGCAGCATCCCTCCCTCCCACATTGTGGCAACTACTGCTGATGCACCTGCTCCACTGTGTCCTGGAGGTAGCTACTCGTCATCTACAGCCACAATCATAACATCTACCACCCATTGTCCTTTGCAGTAGACAAGGTAGGGGTGAATGTATACGGGGAAAGCTTCAACAGGAATCTCCAAACAGGCAAAGTTCCAGCACAATGGAAAACAACCTTGTCTTGTACTTGTGTCCAAAAAGGGATGGTGGGCTGAACTGAATCTTTACCAAATGGTTTCATTACTTCACACATTATGGAGATGCTGGACTGTCTGGTTGTGACTTTTCTTAGGTCAGACGTCACAGATTCGATGGATCCTCTTCAGATTCCTTATCAAGACCATTTTTGGGTGGAGGATGATTATATCTTCCATCCTTTTCTTTGACTTTTCATATGCTTTCAATATCATCTGCCCTTCATCCTGAGAGACAAATTGGAGAGGATGGGAGTAGATGACTGACTGACCTCCTGCATCACAGGTTACCTGGCAGAGCAGCCTCGGCGTGTCACGCTGGGGAACTGTGTCTCTTGCATGATGAACAAGAACATCAAGCATCCGGACATGCTAGTTAAGAAGACCACCTAAGTGCTGGGAAGGAGGCTGGACATAGTGGGAACTGTGGTGGAGCGGGTCACGCTGAGAGCTATAAAGCTCTCCACAGCCTCCTGGAGCAACAGAGGAGCAGCAGCAGTCGTAGGCTGCTCTCACAGCAAGAACGATTCAAGAGATCCTTCACACTCACAGCAATAAGATTGTTTGACTGGCTAGCTTATGAATTTCAGCTTATGAATACATAAGCTGTACACCCTGTCACCCACACACATTGCATCCAAAGACTCACAACACCTCCTAAACAACAGGTCTAGTCAGTGGGAACACCAACTTAAATTTGTTCATGAGAGCCAGTTTCATATCCAAAATTCACATGTAAATAGACTGAAATAGAATGCCTTCATTGTCAGTGTACAGGAACAGAAAATACGATGGTACAACAAAATTGCAGGGGCCACCGCTCAGACAGTCTCAGTGTTTGCATGCCAAATTATATTTATGCGACAAGACTGTTGCATAACAGAAACCCGTGAGAGTGTTGATGTTTTTGGACCTGCTGCACATCATTAGCTGGCCAAACTAGAAGTGTTTTTTTTTCCCACTCGAGTTGCTTTTTCTTTTTTCTTTTTTAAAATTTTTACAACCACTTTGGCTCCTCTTCCCACTTCCCACATTATGGAGACTATGTGCAAATGTTCTCAGTCATTAAGGCCGAGGAAGACTCAGGCAGAGTTGAAGAAGAAGCTTGAGGGATGGACAGAGCCAGTCCATTTACCTGATGTTCAATCCTCCCTGAATAAGCATCGAACGAACGCAACACCCAGCAGCACATCCACAACACGTCCATCCATCATCGTACCCATTTTGTATCTTAACTGTGTCTCAGATGCACATATCTCCAGCACATCTAGAGTGAAAGGCAGGGAATACACCCTGGGCCGGTCACTGGTCCGTCACACTAACCATTCACTCTCATAGAGTCTCCAATCGACCAGTTAGTGCACAGAGGGAGGAAACTGGAGGACTGCAGACAAGGGAACAAGCAAACTACATGTACATAGAGGCAACAGCACGATTCACAGAACCACCATGTTGTCTGCGACTACGTCACATTGTATGTGAAGTACTAAATATCATTCCTGTGGTAAAAATGTTATTTTATTTTACTTGTATTTATCCACTTTATGCGTTACAAATTCTCATTTACAAACATGGCCATTTTATATGTGAGTACTATTGCCAAACTGTAGCATAAAAGCAATGACAACTTCCCCAAGAATGTAGTGCGTCATCGGTCTGGCAGCCGCCATGTTGGAGGTAGTCGGAGGGATCTGGATGAATCAGAAAACAGCACCGGATGACCGTGAATGTTGGGATGGAGGAATGTCCAAAACGACACGGGAGCTCATAAAAACACAGTTTAGATTTAAAGATGTAAAGGGGACAATAAAAGTGGACTGTATTTGGAGAAATGAAGCCTTGTTAGTGGTGCAGATCCTTACACCTTGGCTAAGTCGCATTGTGACTTCATTAAATTTCAGCAGGGGCAAATCTAGGATCAGAGATGCTGAGCACCCAAGAGCTGCTGGCCAGGCAAGACAGATTTAACTTTTTTTTTTACATTTTAACGCAATTGCTGCTGGTGTGTTTTTCTAGCTTGTAAAAAAAGGATAAACAGTGAAAAAAAATGTAATCTCTCAAATTTTAGGGGTGCTGGGATTAAAAAAATAGCCCCCAAAATGGGCCAGAAACACCTATGAATTTCAGGGAGAACATGTCCAGAAGTCATCAGGAAAGGAGGCGCTTGTAGTCTGTGGACTGCACATTAAAACAGGGGGTCGTTAAATGAAAAACATTTGAGAATGACTTGGCTACACCTTGGATATTGCCACGATATACAAATATCGTGGCCGTTGACGATATCGGGATATCTGATAGACGGAAGACTCTGTGGGTCGTTATTGATCCAAGATGAGTGAGATGACATGTATGGATCTGCCACCAATGAATCTCTCCAAAAATCATGCCCTTTGCCATGTGGACCGAATCCCTCCCTGTATGTATGAATCTATACTACGTTGTTGTGATCCAGATCGGTGATTACCTCTGGGTATCTCCAACCTGCCAGATTGATGATACGATGATGCGCGGTGAAAGCCCTCCACAGCCTGTTTCATTGAGTGAAACCTGATGTAATCAATCAACACTGCAATACGATCAGTACCGGCGTTGACCCCGAGGTCAGATCCACTTTATTCTGGGGGTCGGGCAGGGGAAGTGACATCTTGGTAGCAAAACATGCATGGTCAGGAACATTTCCCAGATCATCATTGTGTATACTCTAGGAATGAGTCTTTTGGGACTCATTATTCATTACTTAGCTTTTCACATGAAATAATTTTAAGACTATGGCACAGTGAATTCAGAGATAACAGCATTTTAAAAGAAAGACAAAACAAAATAATTTGAGATCTTCTTGGTTTACAGTCAAACTTTTCCAACCTCAGGCTTTTCGAATAACGGCTACAGTGCTGAATATGTGGAGACAGAAGGAGACGGGGCATCTCTATCAGCATCAATGCACATGTAAGGGTTTCTCAAGAGATGCACGCCTTAAAATCACTTCAGATGCAAGACAAAGATGGCCTCAGAGTGATCAATAATAGAAAACACAACTGCCAGCTGCTTGTAGTTTAGCAGCATGAATCATGCTGTAGCCCCTCCCTGCAAACACCAGAGCCTGCTGCTTGCTGCCATCCCACTGCGATCGTCCCTGCTGCAGGATTGATCAGATTATACCATCTTAAACATTCTTTATTAGACAATGAGAAAATAACTCTCACACGCTCGACAGTGTCGAGTTCTCACTGAAGCTGCAGGTCAGTACGTACAGCGAATAATGGATAAGGAATCTAACCTCGAGGTGCTTTTTCCTCCAGGTTTCTGAAGGCAGTTTCAGTTCAACGATCACATGTTTGTGAAAAGAAACGAGACAGAGCATTCCTTTAATAATAGCTCTTCAGTGTCTCATACAAATCCATAGAATAGCACTGACTCAATACTTGCTTACTGTATGATACAACACACAATCGACCGGGAGAAGAGGAACACTGAGAGCTTGTTTTATAGTGGAGGACATTATATGAGGTTCGGGGTTGGACCTATTTGCATCCAGTACAGACAATAGCAACACAAAACCACAATGCTATCGCACTGCAATCTCACAGTCCGCCGCGTGTCTCAGTAGTTTGGTACCGAGGCCTCTTGGACCGCCACCCCTCTGCAGTACGTGCCGCTCCGGCTGCCGTAGCACTTGGCCAGCAGCGGCTAGCTCTTAGCCTGGGCCACACCGCCCTGTGACGGCGCCTCGTCGGTCTTGGGCCGCTTCGACTCCGGGGGTTTACACACTGGGTCGGTGGGAGGAGAGGGACGCTCTGCAGAGACAGGAGTGGAGGGAAGTCAGCGAGATGTTCGTACCGGACCGGTGTCCTGCAGCTGAAGTCTCGCTGTTTTAATGCCGGCGTATCAATTTCATTAGCAAAGTCAGACTTGGCAAGAAACATCAGCGGAGGCGATTAAAGGAGCCTTTAACAACCTCCCAGGTTCGTGACATTTCTTCCAGGGAGGCGGCTCGGGCCAGCGGCCAGACGCAAGAACAGTGCTGGATTGGATGAAACGCCGAGGCGTAGCACCGGGCCCGGCCACAGCTGCACTGCCTGGTCCAACCTTTGATGACCTACGGCATGACAAGCATTAAGCGGCCTGTCGGAGGCCAGCGCGCTGCTGCCTCCAGCAGGAATGACCTGCAGGAATGCCCCTCTGCAAAATGTGGGAGATGAGCCACGCTGGCCTGTCTGACTCAGAGAGCGAGCCGGTTCGGTGCATTCCTCATCCGAGGACTGAGGCCTGATGTTGTGAGACGCTGTGCTTGAAGGACGAGGGCCGCCCCCCACTAACCGTGTTTGGCCTTCTCGGTGGAGGAGGGCGTGGAGAAGAGCGCGCCGACAGCCGGAGAGCGCGCCGCCACCGGGGTCAGGGATACTCTCCTGTGGACACACAAAGAGGCGCAGCGGTGAGGACGCACGGCCGGCCTGGAAACCGTCCCCCGCTACAAACCAACAGCTACAAGGAACGGAGTTTGTTTTTCCTCCATCCTCCTGCCGGTTTCCCCTCGAGTCACACGTGCGAGGCAAACGGTGCAAACCCGCGTGCAGACCTGCCATTGTCTGGCCGCGGTCTGTCACAGTGAGTATTATTTTATAGCCAGTGGGGGGTCCAACGAATCCCTCATTCCAGACGGGCTTTGTTCCCGCTGCCAGGGCCGAGCACATGTACCCCACTAACAGCAGCGCCGGCCCGCCGCAGCCATTTGCGTCCTGCCTGCATTTCCAGGACGACACTTTGGGGGTATATTTGATCTCAGAACAAGAGGGGGAGTGTGGAGAAAAAAAGCGTTTTCTTACAATCTAACGAGGCCTCGTGACTCTTTGTGCAGACTGTCTCTGCGGAGATAATCAGCTTAGTTACTTTAATCATTGAGGGGAGGAGGTGGACGCAGGGTGCTCGGCCTCGTTACTTCCTCGCTCTGACTCACACCATTTGAATAGCTCCGCTATTTCCATAAATCACCATACAAGGGCTGCACACCTTTGAGAGACGGGCGGCCTGCGCTCAGCGCGCCGCCCAGGGCTCGGCCCGGCACGGCGGAACAGCCACGTCTTAATACCAGGCATTCAAAGCAGCTCAAAGTGCATTTGGTCACCACACTGTCGTAAATGTCGTGCAGCGCTCCTCCACAGTACAAAGTACAGAGACAGCGTGACGCACTGACAGGGGTGGACAGGGAGAAATGCTCAATAATCGAGGAAATCTAACTGTTTAGAATCACCATTCTCAAATATGAAACTCATGCATAATTACAGAGTGCATGCACACCTATGGGCAATTAAAGAGTCTCCAATCAGCCTGAACGTGCATGTCTAGACATGAATCTCTATGATATGGCACTACTATCTTTTCACTGGCTCGCCCGGTGGTTTATTAATAGCCTAATGATTCGCTCTCACTGTCCTGCATTCATTACCTTGGGGTGGGGCCCTTTGGGGTGGTGGGGCCCTTTGGGGTGGTGGACCTAGCACTGCTGCTGCCACTGTTGAGGGCTTTGGGGGTGGAGGGCGTGAGGGGTTTGAGGCGGGGCTGGCTCCTGGAGGGGTTGGTGGGGGTGGGCGGGCCCTGGCCGGGCTGGGGAGTGGAGGGAGCGCTTGTGTGTGTGGCGGTCGGGGTGTGAGGCGCGGCTTTAGGGGTGGAGGGCTTCCCCCAGCCCTCCAGGGTGTTGAGGGTGATCCTGCGGGGCTGAGGCTTAGACTTGGCACTGGGCGTGCTCCTCTTCTCCTCGGGGGGGGAGACGGCGGGGGGGTCTTTGCCCCCGGCGTTTTGGGATGTGGGGGTCGCGGCTGAGCTCGGCGGCTGGGTGACGGGAGACGAGTTCTTGGCCGACTTCTTTCCCTTTTTCTCCGCGCCGCTGCTGGGGGTAAAGATCTCCAGGGTGGGCGGCTCCTTCAGGGGGGTGCCCAGCTCCCCAGGAGCGAAGGACAGGAAGGAGCAGTAGCCGTCTGTGGAGGACACTGCCAGGAAAGACCCGTCGCCAGACCTGAGGAGGACAGAATGGGGCAACACGTCAGTGGGGAGACGGATAAAGAATCTCCCCTGCTGATACCAGAGATAATCGTGTTGAGAGCTTCACAAAGCAAAATAACACAAACCATACAAGGTTATTCTACATACATATGACACCAGTTTCATCACCTTATTCGTGCACAGAAGCTCAGATCAATAAGGATCCGTAAAATCTGAGGAAGAGAGGGCTGATAGTTTACCATGTGAGGTCGCTCAGTGTGTGGTAGTGGATGTTGGAGACCAAGCCAAAGGGAAGCGTCTGCTGCGTGTCGTACAAGAAGATGGAGTCTTCCGATGCCACGGCAAACACCATGCGGTAGGGCAACTTGAAGAGGTTGGGCAGGACCTCCACGGAGCCATCTGGAGAAGTGAGGGGGGACACGGGTGAATTACAAAGGGTGCAAATGATATCTCTCTTCTATGTTCCTCTATGCGATGGGCAAGACGTCCTTGCCTTCTGCCTTCTTCGTCCTCAGTTCAAAGTACACGGGGCAACAGCGTACAGCCAGCGTAGCTTTGGATGGACACGGCAGGTGGGCAATGGGCCTGAAACACACACACACACACACACACACACACAAGCGTTGAATTGTGCACCACACGGCCGCGTTAATACATCAAGCGGTCATCCTGAACCATTAGAAATACGATACCTCTTGAGGCCCTTCCTGGAGAAGATGTAGGTGGTGTTTATGATGTTTTCTCCGATCTCCACACATCCAGCTGAGGGGTGAAAGCAGAGGATGTACAGTAACATGGCTTATACAAGCAATTCTCACTCGTTTTCATTATATGTGGATTATACCACATTATGCATAGGACCGTGTAAAGGATTTTACTGCAAGAGTACAGGAATACATTTCCGAAAGCGGATTTTCGCTGTGTTTTTCATGATTCCGACGTCTCGGATCGTAACTTTCTGGGTGAGCGGCGCGCGTACCTGGGGCGAGCAGGAAGGTCCCGTCTGGCGTGAACGACAGTCGTCGGAAAAAGGACCTCATGCTGTCGTCGTGGAACATCCTGTACTGCTTCACCTGCAGACAGCGGGAGAGAGGCAGCGGCGGTCAGCACGGGCTGCACACCTCAATAACTGGTGTGCAGAACACGGTCATTCCTTTCATGTTGAATGATTTCAAAAGAAAAATCCTAGAGGCTGGATTGGCCGAAAATAAGTGGATCTGACCTCTCCATCTGCAAGAGGCCCAGAGCTCATTTTGCTGATACAGAAGGCCTTCTTCTTCGTGTGTGTACTGTAAACACGCATCACTCTGGACAAGGGGGAACAACAAAAACACAACAACATCAACCGGCCGTTCGCCTCCACAGTCAGCCACTCTGCCGGACAACAGTAGACAGCTAGTTCAGAAAGATTAAGCCCACATACAGGCTTGAAAACAGTGTGCTAGAGTCTTTTTTAAAATCTTTTTATCCCTACCTGTCACAGCTGAGAGTGGCTATATACTGGCCCAGAGGATCCCAGGTCACCCCCTGCACGTAGCTCTTGTGGTCGTTGAGGATGCACAGCTTCTGCCCTGAACACAACGCGTTTTGCGGCAAAATAAACCGATAGTAGATCCACTGATACTGAACAGGGAGAACGGATCCATCCGCGAGCCACACAGACCTTTGTTGACGTCCCACATCACGGCGGTGTTGTCGACAGACCCGGACACCATGAAGTTTCCATCCCGCGTCCAGCAGATGTCGTACACGTCCTCGATGTGTCCCCTGAGCACAGACCGATGAGTCAGATCAGATCAGATCAGTCAAGGAGCAACTTGCAAGGGAAGTGGACAAAACAAATAGACTGCTAGCCGCAAAGTTATTATTCATATCAAAATACTGCTTTTCTTGTCACACTGAAGCATTTGACGTGATGTAATGCATCAATCTACACACCAGATAGCGCCACAGATCGTGGCAGAATCTAACAACTTAGAAATGTCGCTGAGGTGAGAACTGTTTTTTGGCATCAGGACAGAGGCTGAGCAAGCTGTGCCTGCTTTCACCCGACAGTCTAGTCACCCCTTTAGACCTGGTGGATACCAGGTGGAACCTGTCTTTACAGTTTGATGCGAGTGAACCAGCGTAAACCTGCGCACCTTAGTGTCTTCACCACGGACCAGCTCTCCTTGTTGAGCTGAGCATCTTCGTCATCCTGGAACATGGGCGTCTGCTCGGGCTCCTTGGAGTCGTTCAGCTTCCACAACAGAATCATGGCATCTGCACCAAGGGAGAGCCGCACACGCTCACTAAAGGCCACTGCATTTAGCAACGCTGCTTCTCTTCCGAGAATAAGAGCACCAGAGACTTTTCATTTACCCACAAACCTTTGCACAAACTTTGCCAACTATTTACCGTAATATTCCTCATAATTTTCCACCACAATGGTTGTGTATGAGATGTGACCTACCATCCGCCCCCGAGGCCAGGAACTCTCCATTAGGGCTAAAGCGCACCACATTGACAGCCTTGGTATGTCTGGCCAAATTCGAGAGAAACTCCACCACAGCTTTCCCGTCCGGGCCCGTGTCCACCTTCCACATCTGCAGCAACATCAGGACAAAAGGAGCCATTTAGAGGAAAGTCAGAGACACAAACATACACTCAGTCTATTTTTAGATGTAGTTTTTGCACTAATGTTCTTCCTGCTTTTTCATTTAAATTGTCATGTGGTTTTATTTACACATAATCCAATCTATGACTCATGTATTAAAAAAATCATTTTGACTAAAAATGTGCAAAATGAGTAATTTTTTTGTGTGGATGCATGACAAATTTGGGACAGTGTATCATTCTCCATTTCAAATATGGGTAAATGCCCCATTTATTATGACAATGTGTTGATACAGTATGAATGGAAATGAACAGGTACGAAGGTGTGGTCCCGTAATCAGTTGTCTTCATAACAAGTCAGATTCATTCATAGCCATAACCAGTCTAGATGATAGTGCTTATTTTCCTCTCAAAACAGGGCGCAAGGACAGAGGAATGCTACAATGCTGGTGCATGACGAATGGACGGTTTTAGGTCAGACTCAACTGTTCACAGATTCTCTTGGTAGACAGCTTGCTTAGTTTGTAGGCGTGATATGGGCATGAATTCTGCATATGTTCACCCACAGGTTTTCACACATTCACTCAACCCTGTGTCCACTCACTCTGACTGTGGTGTCCACTCCGGCCGTGGCCAGCCGGTGGATGCGTCCATCAGGGCTGTGCTGAAAGTCCAGACTGTAGACTGGCTCTTTGTTGTGCCACGCGATCTCACATGTTACCACCTTCATGCTGGTTGCACGTATATATGCAACAACGACCTACAGAGGGGGACGACACAATAAAATAGAGACATTTAAATGGCCGACATCAGCTCAGCAGACGACTCAGTGCAGGCCTCTGTGGTATGAGCGGCGATGCCCATGTGGGTACAGCCTTGCCAATGATTCATTTTTTAAATAATGTGCCTATCTATTCATCTATGTTTGCTGGGGCACATCTGATGAAGGCAGTACACCCCAGACAGGTCATTGGTCCATCATGAGGCACCATAAACTTTCACACCCAGGAGCAAATTTAAGTTTCCATTTGGCCCAAATATTATGTTTATGGACTTATGGGATATATACTTTAAACGTCTAGTTTGCCTCCCATTAACACACACTGTGAGGTTCCTGAAAGTGTTTTTCCTTACACTTAGACTGTCAGAGCTTTTAGCCACACGTCAATGTATTTTGTCGTGCGGCAAATTGTGGAAATATATTTGACTGATGGATGAAAACGCTTGAGCCCTGGCGGCTACATCTGGCTAACACTGCTAGCAGTAAACTGAGCGGGTTAGCTCCAGGGCTTAGTTCCTCTATTTACCGAGGCACTAGAGCCCTTTGGGCGACTACAACTCACACTCGGTTCTGTCCGTCATGGACACACTCGGTACATACGAGAACAATCTGTTTAAGCAGTCCCAGAAATGCTTACCTCGGGGTAAGTGACAGTGTCCTCCTCTTGTTGTCCAGCTGAAGGAATCACTACCCAGTTTCCCGCGTACGATTCGTTCAAAACTTCCGGTCGGGAGGCTTGCAGCGATTGGACGGAAACCCGGAAGAGGAGGTTCCAGCCGCAGTTTCCCTCTCAAAGTAGTGACGTCACACGGGTTGAACGGATAGACAACAGCGTGTTGAAGACACATGATGACGCTGTTCACTGCCGAGGGAACATTTGTCTGATTTTTGCATGAATAAACACTGTGAAAAGCTGCTGATACAACTGCTGCTGCCTTTGTACTTCGTCATATGTAACTTTTTACACCATTACATAGATCCTATAGGCTTTTTTTTATTGTTGGACTGATAATTTGCTATCTCATGGTTTTGCTACTTCTCCAGAAAAAGTGCATTTATTAATTTATTTAAAATTCTCTCTCTTATTATCAATCGGTCTATCTTCCTTCCGTCATGGACACACTCGGTACATACGAGAACAATCTGTTCTTCTATGTCATCGATGAAAAGCTGTTTTAGTAGCTGTTTTTGGATTTTAAAAATTAGGTTTTTTAAAAATCAGTCAATTCAATACCATTGAATAGACATGGATAATGGAACACATGCATATTCTGTATCTTTAACCCTAAGTCAGATTGGTTGGATATTAACAGTGGGTTTGTCTGTTTAGTGCACAGCATCTGGCCTTCACTTAAACTGGGTAGCAATGACCTGATTCCTCTGAGTTGATACATGCATAGATAAGCCCTTCAGGAGGGTCCTTCTTGGAAATTCAGAGTTCCACTCAGGGAATATAAATTCCTCTGCAGAACACTTGCTGATGTGTAAAACGTGCGTGAGTGTGTGTGTGTGTGTGTGATTTCAGCTCAACATGAAGATTCAGTCTCTGTCGTTACTTCTTCACTCAAACAGAAAAACCTTGAACTGATATTTTATTCAATTTCCAGTTTCAAGCCACCTGTATGTTCTGATTAAGCAACTCATAGGGATAAAACACAACAGAGCATTTAAGCGCACAATAACTGCAAATACAAAAATATACAGATATAATCAATATAAAAAAATATGTATAGTGCGCCAACAAGCATTTGTTAGTCTTTTCAATATTAAAAGCAATTTTTTTTTCTATTTACTAATTTATTGAAAGACCCTATTTCTCAATTTTCTCAAAACATAATCTGTAAACATGTCTCAAAATCAATATGTCTGTTTCTTATTTACAAATCTTATATGTTTAAAATATTCCTCTCCACACTGGAGAGATAATCTTGAAAGATCTCATCAATAATATTACACTCAAAATTCACTTGGCTCAAGTCCAGCTCAGGCATGTAGGAGGAGGAGAGGAGGAGGCGTCCAATGTTGTGCCGAAGCTCAATCAAACTGTGGGGGAGGGGAAAAAAACATGAGCAAACAGACTAACGTGAAATAATTAGCTAAGCTGTGTTCTCCTGAGTTTCTGCCTACATAAACGGCTTTGTTCGATTGTGATAATCAAGCCAAGCCATCCTACCTCCTGGATGCATTGGACCTTGACTGTGCCCCTGTCGCATGCTCTCCATTGGTCTCTCCAGAGGACCCAGCTGCTGTGTGTGCAGTCCTCTCCTTGGCCCTTTCTTTCTCCTGCTGCAGGCTCCCCTTGAGCTCTTCACACTGGGCAGCCAGGTGTGATCTTCTCTCCTCCAGCCTGTCCAGCTGATGGTGTAAGCAGGGCAGGGAACCCCAGAAAGAAGAGAAAAAACAACAAAGGGAGGCACATTAATTAAAAAAAAAAGGTGCAAAGATCATCAGGCAGAACCGAGACAGATCCCACTTGGTATAAATCTCTCGTCTGCATACGTTTGTTTACAGCTCACTGTCAGGATACAGAGATGAAAGAGCTACCATGAATTTACTGCTTACACTCGGAGAGAGAGACAAGAGCCCCACTGTTGGAAGAAGGTTACAGTAAAGTAGTGAAATTAAAAATAACAATGGGGCCGAGCCCAGCTGCAGTGACTCTTTGGCACCTCTGCAGCATGAATAAAAGGTAGATGTGTGAACAAAAGGAGGTGATGGCTTCTTGAGATGTCTCTGTTGAAATCTAAATAGAAATGAATGAATTGGATCCAAGAAGGGTTCAACATTTTCTTCTACACCATCCTGAAGCTTTTGAGCCTAAAACACAGCTGGGGCACTGACCTGCTGGCGCAGTTCCTCGTTCTCCTTGTTCTTCTGATCCTGTTCCTGGAACAGATTGTCGAGTTGGAGCGCAATCTCCTCCTGAGCGGCAGTGATCTTGCTCTCACTGACTGTCAGTACAGTCTCTTTCTCCTTAACCAATTCATCTATTTTCTGTTTGGCACACTCAAACAGGCTCTTGTAGTCCTTCTCCTCACCCGTTTCCTCCGTCTGGCAGGCCTGGTCAGAGCTCTCCTTCACACTCCTGGCCTCCAACTCCCGAAGTCTCAAGGTAACCTCCTGGAGCTGCTGTTTCAACGAGTCCCTCTCCCCAGCTATGACCTGTATGAGGTCTCGGAGCTGGCTTTGCTCTTCTTGTACCTGAGTAATCACTGGGCCCAGTGGAAAAGAGTGTTTTGCACTGGAAGGTCCAGCTTTGGCGTCCAGCTGATCTCTATTTGAGGCATTTTGGGAGTCTTCACTCCTCTCCTGCTTTATTACAATGCCATTGATGCCCTTGTTCGTGTTCTGTTTGACTTGACTCTGCCCTGTGGAGATGCCCCCGACTGTTTGACTTTGCTCCTGTGCCTCCTCCTTCACGCGTACTTCTGTCTGGGTGGTGATGCTGACCATACCAGCCGGGGCTGCGGGCTGGGCGCTAGTACCATTGGCTGCTGTCCCTGCAACAACCGCCTCCACGGAGGCCTTTGGAGCAGGAGCATCGGTGCCCGCCAGCAGACTCTCATCGTCACTGTCCTCATGCTCCATCTTCACTTCAATAGCACTAGGACCTGGATTTTGTGGTCTTGGTGTACTGGCTGTCTCCAAGATGGAAATGTCGTCATCCGTATCAGAACTATCTGCCGACATATCTGGCAGATAGATCGGAGGGCTTACATCCACTGCGGGGGCTGGGTCTGGAGCGCTCTGATGGACGCCGTTCACTTTTGCTCTTTTGGGTGTGCTTCTCGGCTGGATCTGAGAAGGTGGTGGTCTTTTGGCGCTGTAAAAAAAAATACACTTTTTTAAAAAAAGAAGTTAAAAATGATAAATTTGAGGTTTAAAAACAGCGATCATACCCCGAGGAGGCTGGGGACAGTGAGTATACTTCTGAAATAATGGGAACACCACTGTTACTGGCGGGACTGCAATCTAGGACAAAAGAAAACAGATGGTTATAACCTCTCGAATAAATCTCAAACTTACCGTCTGTTTCTCACTCTCGCACTCAATCACACAAATGTTTCCAACCTGCTTGAGAGACTTTGGGTAATGTCAGCCGCACACAGACAGGCGACCCTGTTGACTCAGATGCAGACGCTGGGGTAGTTGGAGTTGAAGCGGAGGGCTGGGCAATCTGCAGTAAACAGCAACAAAATATTGTTTATCAAATAAACTTTTAACAGGACAATTATTATCGGCAGTCTGACTTATGTTCATTGGTCTCGCGGTGTCGAATGGATGACATACAGTTAGAGGCAGGTCCTCTAGCTTAGGTTTTCAGCCTGGAAGTCCCAAAATAACATAAAGCATTGTTGCCATCACGTGCAACCTTAATTACCTTAATTTCTATGCATGCAGAAGAACATCTCATTCAAAATAATATCCATAACCTGTAACAGTGAGTAAATATGTGCATTGTTGTAATATAACTTATTATACTATTATTTACATTATTATAATATATTATTTATGCATGGGCTCAATTCTTGCCACAAAGCTGAGTTAATTTTTCTGTCTAGCATTTGGACAATGCTATGGGGTGGTTTTATTGTGAAGGAGACTGGAAGTGGTGAAGGGGGAAAAAAAAGCAATACGCAAAACACATCTGCAGCACCCTCTGATTTCTTATTGCATATTTCTACTGCTACTGTTTGTATGGGGGTGTCTGTGCATACCAAGGGTTTGACACCCCAAAGGTCACTAATTGTAACCTAGGATCCGCACGCTAACCCTGCACAGATCTCAGATTAACAAAGTATAGGTATTTACATAATACTTAGTTAGAAGATTTCATTTTAAACTATTTTTCACCCCCACACCCCTAATTATAGCTAAAATAGTGTTTCTAATAATTCATAGATTTCATTTTATTTCATTCATTTTTAATCATTTTGTGAAAAAGCTGGCAATCTAAATCAGATATGTATAAGTACCTCGAGTCTTTTCAGTTGTTGACTCTGTCTGTCTTTCTTCTCTCTGTGAAACACAGATAAGAAGCCACAAATTTGTCATTACCACTCTTCATATAAAAGCCGAACACAGCAAAGGGAATTCATGACTGTGTGTGGAAATGGCGCTCACTGTAGTTTATAAGTCTTGCGATATCTGTGTCCCATTTCATCATCAGAGTCCACAAGTTCCTCCTCTACCTGGCAGGTCCTGAGAGGTCACATTAAACAGGATTGAGCGAGACAGTGACGTCCACAGAGGATGTCTCGGTGAGAACATATTGCTCAAGAGACTCCAAGTCCTTAAGAGACTCCTATGTCAAACGTCACTGGTGTCGACACCTGTCACTCAAACGTGTCTGTCCAATGGGGAAGCATCCACACACCGCGTGGATGCTTCAATCAATGAATAACAGTATTTGAAAGCAAAAACAGAATTAAATCTATTAAATCTAAAATTTATTTTTTATTTGATTGGAGATATTTCTTTGGTTAAAGCAACTTTTTTGGATTCAATGATGAAGACACAAATCTACCTTCATAGAAAAATGAATAGTGCTATCGCCTCAAAGCCTGATCTGTACTCATTGTAGATGATGCAACAAAGCATTATTAGTAGCATTATTATCACCAACTGTTGCTCTCACATCACAAAGGTGCAACATCAGCAGTCTGTACTTGAGATGAATGGTTATGGAGGAACTGTAAATAAGCACATGTACAGATTTTAAAGCTGAACCATTTTATTTTGATGCCCTACTTACCTGAACTGTGGATCAGGGTTCATACTGCAGTACCATTTATCTGGTAGCTTGTTGCAGTCGATCCCATCTGGTAATTTGCGCCATTTCAGACAAGTTACGTTATCACACTGTACCCAGTTCTGATCTGGTCGCTTCCTGATGATAAGAGAGACGAGTTTAAGAATGTGAAGACCAGACAGCTAGAAAGGAACACACCGAAATGTACTAACGTGGTGTCTTCCATCGGTATGCTGTTTGGGTCTTCGATCCTTTTTCTGTGGCACATTTCCTTCCAGTACTCCTCCAGTTTGATCCCCAGATTAGATAATATTTTCCTACCAGGCATCAACAAATAAAGAACAATCCAGATAGCAAGTTTATGATTTATGCACAGTTTTAAACTGAAATTAAATCATTGACATCATATTGTCAGAGTGCTGAAATTGGTGTTAATACCTGTAGTTTTCATTCTCGCTAAAGCCCTGTTTGTTGTGGGTGGGTTCCAAATAGTTGCACTCTGTGACCCCGATGACCCCGACACCTTTGTTATTGGCCTGTAGGTAGCATAGAGCTGTGAGAACACCAGACACCTCAGAGAGCCTAAGGAATACGTGATCTCACCAGAGCAACGGGAACTCACCTTTGTCTGGCAGCCGACACGTTCGTAAGCCTTGATGAGGCGGTTCTTGTGATACATCATAATGCCATACTGGTCTTTACTTTTGGTGTTGTAACCAAATGTTATGTTAACTTTGGGCTGAAACAACATTTAAGGAATCCCCCAACAGAATGTAAACACACAAATAAAACCCATTTGATAACACTCCACCCATATTTGAAAACAAAGAGAGGTTTAAGCAAAGACAGCTCGGCCGAGATGAAAGGATACCAGATGAACAGGCTTGTATGTATCCTTTCTGACGTAGGCCAGGGTCTTTGCAATGAGCTGAGTTTTCACTTTTTGACCCCGTATCATGACCTGCATCCGAGGCTTCAGGTAGAGAATACTGCAATACGCCTACACAAACCAAAAGCACAAGAGTCAATTTTAAGGAGGCGTTGGAAGCTATTTTTTTGTTTTGTTGCAGTTGGATTACAGTTTAAGTGTGATTAAGTGATCCTTACCCGCAGTGAATTTAAACTCTCAGGGACAGAGGACGTGACCTTTGGTTGTACTTTGTCATTTGATTCCTCGCAGACATCCTTTGGAATTCGTATATCATAGCGGTCTGTCTCAAAATCAAACTCTGTTGTTCCACTAGATGTTCTGTTAAAAAAAAATGGATGAACGAGTCTTGGGTGTAGTATTTTAGTGGAGATATTTGGAAGTGCAGACGAGCAAAACATGCATGTTCAGTGCAAAATACAGCAAGATCAGTATGAGGCACATAGGGAATCGCGGAAATACAGACCTGCGCAGATTCCAGATGATGATACGTGTGCCAGTTTTTCGTGAGGGACAGGAGGAACAAATGACATTAATCTCAGACAAAAGTTCTTTTTGCGTCTTGAAGGGGGAAAAGTGCAGGATGTCATCCAGACTGGCTTTTTCCTCATCCTTTACACTGAGTAAAAATGAACGTTAAAGAAGCTTTCCAATGGCAAAAGAAGAATCAACAGAAACATGACTGTTGAGCACAAGAAAATGTCCCTCTCTGAAAGGTGTCAAGATCTGAATCCAACCAAAATTTAAACATGAAGGCCCAAAATGAAATGATTTATCAAATCAAAACACTGGACAACATGCTGTAACGAAACAGGTAAAGGATATACTTGTTGCTCTTATCTTGTTCAAAGCAGACAATAGGTACAATTATCTGGTCAGCCTTTATCTTCTCCAGGTAGGTCTGAGAGAGCATCCCGACACATAGGGCTTTCTTTGACTTGGAGAAGACAATGACATCTTTGCCAAGGCGCATGGATCCAGACTTGAAGCCGTTGCCATACATACCAATCGGTACTTTACCATTCACAGCTTTCTTGTCACTGTATCCAAAGCTTAAGAAGGAAAAAATACAAGTGTTCTTCAGTGAGCATGTGTTCCTCATCATGGTTCATTTTATTACAGCGCTGTCAAGACCCCAACCACTAATATCATAATTCAATCAATTTCAGTGAATTTCTAGTAACGGACATGTCTCCAAGAGCAAACATTTATTGTACAGAATTTTTTTTTTTATATATAATTTCCCCAAAAAATAAACAAGCAGCATTTTGTGTACCTGAGCATCTTGTGCATTGTTTCATAGTCTAGCCCATTTCCATTGTCCATAAAAATGAGGCAATGTTTTCCATTGACCACAGTCTTATCAATCCACAACTGCTGGGCATTGACATCTGGATCATAGGCATTGTCTATAGGGGAATAAAAAGAATTATGGAACGAATTAACAATTTCCTCGAGAGAAACATGATGTGTCCAGAATCATCTCAGGAATTATACACATTGATTTTTGTGATAAATCCCTATTATGCAGAGCGTATGTCCCCAGATTATTAAAACCAAAGACCAAAGAAAAACCCTCTGTTCATACAATTAATTGATGTCACTATCTGCCATCCCGCCTCTGTCACAAGGAAAAGATTAGCCCTCTTGGAAGGAGGACTTGTATATATGTGTATATGTATATATATATATATACATATATATATACATATATATTATATACAGTCTATGGTATTAACCCTATGAGCACCAACATAACAATGTAACTCGGAGGTACCCTTTATAATATACACATTAAGATTAACTTTCTCAAAGTGACACCAGCTTTAAATCTCAACAATGTGTTTTATTAGGGTTAGGGTTAACCGTAACCCCTTCATTGTGTGACATGCCTGTGTGACAGACACATGCCTGTAAATCAACACATAAACACTGTTTAGTACATCCTCAGAACAAGTTGCATCAGTTGCAATCAGTTGCATGCAAGTTCACCCTCTGTACTGCTCAGCCCAAGAAGATAAACACGAGCTGTAGCCTCTACTGGCTGCTCTACTTAACTTGTAACCAGACGAAACACTCTGACGGAGACCAGACCACTTCTCTGGCCTGTCTTTGAGCTCCCAACAAAAGAACCTCACAACTTCCCACTCAACATGTAAATTTCAATCGCAGGTCAGAATGACTGCTCATCCTCGAGTCCAAGCAAATGCAGGGGGCATGTCAGGGCATGTCCTGAGGGTCGAGGAGCTGTACTTTTTTGGTTATTTATTACTTCTTGTAGAAATACAATAAAATACGAGACACAACAGAGGACACATCATCAGGCAACACCGAGTAAATAAATGGCTGCTCGACTTCTGAGGAAATCGAAAGTTAACTTTCACATTCGTTTTCTCTTACGTGACTTACCAATGAGCTCGGCTACAGCGCTGAATGGCCAAGTGTGGCTGGTGGAGTTTGAGTGCAGATATTTAGGACAAAGCTGTAGATGGTGGAAATTGAATGTTATAGAATATCTGCACTGTCTAAACACACACACACATAGTACATGTTTGAACGTTAATGACGTTGCTTCAGCTGAGTCACAACAAACACGAACCGGTTTATAATCATCTCCCAATCGTACAGTACGGCGAACGAACGTTTCGTCTCTTGCCAAGTGAAACCAGTTTACTGGATGATCTCCATGACAACTCTTTAAGTACGGAAGTACACAGCGTGACTTTTTTACAATGTGGATCAGCCACAACCGCTGTAAAAATCTTTAAATCTGGAATGACGTCCCCGACGGCCAACGTCGTTCGTGGCCGTTAATGAGTCGTTTGATTCCAAAAACGAGCGGGTACGGTTCTCGTGCCGCCCCGGGACGACGCAGGGCTCCCATACCTCCACGAGCGAACCGTGTTTGTGCATATGCGTGTGTTCGGCAGCGTCCACAATTAGATCACCTGTGTGTGTGTGTGCGTGCGTGTGTGCGCGAGAGAGAGCGCGCTTGGCAGTTTGTGCACGAGTCAGAAAAGAGGGATATTTTCTCTCACCGTGCTGACTGGCACCCCTCGGTCCGACTGCGCTGCCATTTTTCTGGAAGTACGTAAACTCGGTCTACGTATTTCCAGGAGGCTCGGTTCCTCCTTCCTCGTGTGTTGTCGGATCCGGATCGGCTGTTTTATCTGCTCAATTAACACCCAGCCAGGGAAAAAAAAGCGCCACTTGCGGACCGATTGTACTCTGCCGACCTTTATTTTGCCGTCGTCGGATTAGTAGTCTGTCGTCCCGTTAGTATTGTCCCGCCCACTTCCGCCAAGTTGTCATAAAAAGTCAAAATAATAACACACACTTTCGCCGATACTCACACCCACTGCATGCCTGCTCTGTGAGTGCACAGCGATCATTACTCACTCCTCACGCTGGGACAGGAGGGCGGAGTGAGAAGCCCAGCAACTTCGCCCCTCCACCCCCCCACTCCCCGCCTCCCCGGACAAGAAAGTAAAGAGATAACGTCATCATCGAATCTTTTGTGTGCGGATTGATGAGAAGTTATGTTTAAAAATCACTTTTATTGAAAGACAAAATTTGAATGTCATCTACACAGCGTATTAAGGAAGGCGATAAGGAGGCAATAGTAAGGCATTTTTAAGGCTTTGTTATCCATGCGAGCCAAACTAACCAAAAGGACCCTGGGCTAAACCCTAGAGAGCAGACGCTCACCTACATGGTGAATTAGGGAGGCATTAGGAAATTTTAACTTTTTAACCTCTGTCTTGCGCAGCTCAGTGTTGTGCAAGTTCACACTTTTCATGAAGTAGCTCAAAGTTCAGTTCACACATGGTCAAAGTGAATTGTTCACGTTCATAGCTCACTGTTTTAATCTGAAGTACTTCAATGTTCAGTTCATTTTATTTTTAGGGAATATATAAAAACACTGAACTTGTATGACTTTAATGGTATGACTTTAATCACAGTTTAGGCTAGAAGCTATGCTGCCTTCTAGCCTAAACTGTTCACTGTAGATCTTATATTCTATCACACAGAATGCAAGTTATTGCATATATACAGGGATGCACAAAAATGATACACATGCCTGACCAAAATCAGCATTGCATAATGACAATTGTGTTACTACAGCGCTGATCAAGCTTCAACCCTCCATGACGTCAACCACTGGTTTGTGAAGACTCGTTTATGAAGCCAGGAGTTTGACTTTGGAGCCAGCCCCGTGGTGCTCTGGGGCCTATAGTACCCTACATCTCGTTTACTAGACATTCGGACACTGCTTAAAATGGTGTCCACCAGATGTAGGGCCCTATGTAGGGGTTAGGGGGTGGTTTCGGACATAGCCACAGAATTTTTTGCAACCAAATTGTTAAGACCAGGGCTTGAGGACTCAAACGCAGAGACACAGACAGACAGTTTGCAGGAATTTATTGGCTAGGGCCGGACAGGACAGAGGTTGGTAGGAAGTGGGTGGTTGGGCCAGGCTTGGGATCTCCTAGATAGGCCCGATGAGCAGGAGCAGACAGGCAGGACCGCAGGCAGAGTAGCAGGCAGAGTGACAGGCAGGGCTACTGGCAGGACCGCAATCAAGGCTGCAGGTTGGCGGACAGACAGAAAAGCAGGAGAGCAGGCCGACAGAATTATGCAAAAAAAAATAAAAATAATGTCTAATTTAATAAGAATAACCTTTATAGGTTCATAGCTTAAGTACAAAAAGCCGGCGATTTAGACACATATAAAAAATACTCTGCAGGTTATTAATGTTCAGGTGAGTACAACTGAAAACAATATTTTACTTTTTCTCTTTGTTCTTTAGTTCACTTAGTTATCTTTAGTAAACTAAAATAAAAGTAAAAAGTCACTAATTTAATTGTCCTCTTGTGTTTAACAAATGAATCACCATGGTATCCAACCATAGTTTGGATAGATAGTTTGATCGTTAAAATAGACAGATCGTTAGATAGATAGTCCCAAATGTCAGAGATGGCATGCTGACAGGACCAACTACACTGACGGGCAAGTTGTATCTTTATCAGAGAGATGAGGGCGAATTACCCAGAGCCTGGACGGATCTTTCTACTGTGTCATCCAACGATTGGGGTGTGTTAACCCCATGTTGTATTATCCTGCAACATGCCAAGTCCATAAACCTTGCGCACGAGTTCTGAGGGGAGGAGGGAGCGGGGCAGAGTGGGGGTCAAAGGTCACGTCAAAACAAAGTTTGACGAAGGGCACCCCATCTCTTCTCTGATTCTTTAAGGTCGTTTCAA
This sequence comes from Karalla daura, assembly GCA_029224185.1. NCBI lineage: Eukaryota > Metazoa > Chordata > Actinopteri > Chaetodontiformes > Leiognathidae > Karalla > Karalla daura. The sequence goes on along the minus strand of CM055202.1, from coordinate 15,160,511 downwards.
GTGAATGTAAGAAATGCTAAATGGATGCTACTGTATGTCAATTTCCCTCAGCACTTGAGAGCAGGTGGAGCTTCACTTCCAAATTCATGTTTTTGTCCTTTTGCTTTTAATCAAACAAGAAGCAAAAATATAAAATGAAAACACAGTATTTAGGCTTAATATTAAGTTTAATGAGTCACATTTTCTGTTAATTCAAAACTTGACATGGCCCTATAAACATCCAAAATAAATTACTTAAGCATTGAGCAATATGGAAAGAAATGACTACAGGTGAAAGTAAAAACAATCCTTGAACAGCTACAAAGAGAGGCTCAATTCCCTAAAACACCAACACCATGGCAAACATGTAATGAGGTACACCCAGTAATATTTCAAAGGGCTTTCTTGATGTACACCAATCACATTCAGTAACTTAGTCATAAAATGATGAACATACATCTTGGCCAAAAGCTTGTGAGGTCCCACGAAGAAGTAACCTGAACAATCAAAGAGAAAGTACCCCTACAACAGACACACTGTAGTCTTTACATTCTCGGTTAGGCTGACATACATATGCACATGCTAGAGAGTGTGGTTATCCAGATATTATGAAAAAGCCATACTGATACTTACGAGGGGGTCTTTACAGAGAATTGGTAATTTGGTGTTAAACTGAAAAAATATACTGGAACTATTGTTGCTGTAAAGTTCTTGCCTTAAAATGACTGTAAGTTTTCCTGTAAGTAAGAGTTTCTGGAGTCACTGTTTTTAGTCTAAAATTATGTAAACAGAACGAAGTATGATCCAAATTCATTGTGTGAATGCTTGGTAACTTTGATGATACTCTTCCTTCAGACAGAATGAAACATTCCTATTTGGTTAATACTTAAGCCAATTTTCTTTTCAGCGATCCAAACAGCCCAGTGAAGTACACTGAGCAAAGTCCCTTGGCCTTTCCAATAAAGATTCAGTGTGAGAGCACCTCAGAGGTACATGAGGTCAAACAAGTTAAAACATTAAAAACAGAATCCATGTTTTATTTTTTAATAGTTCACAGTATAACATAATATCCGTTATGCCTATTTCGGGTGTCCTGCAGGAAAGGCTGAGGGTCAAAATGCTTGAGAGTGGAGTTCACAAAAGCTTTGTGCATGAATTCTAACTCTCCAAGGAGTCCAGGAACTCTTCTTCAGTGATGCGCTCCAGCTTCTCCAGGACCTTTTCTGGACTGGCTGCAGGGTAGTCAGCTACTGAGCAGTGAGCCACAGGGCCACCGGAGGGAGGACAGGCCTGAAACGAGGAGCAGAGGGTGCGAAGGAAAGGCAGCAGCTGGGTGATGGAGGAGATGGAGCGCTGAGTGAGGAGGGGGAATTCCTGGGCCTCTGTGGATGATTCCTCACTCAGGCCATTCTGTGTCTGGAATGAGAGGGCAGAATCTCAGTGACAAGCGGCCATTTCACAGGAGAGAGAATCTGAGTTAGTCTTTTTGGATTTTGCATGTTTGCATTTGAAGAACAGTGTTTGGTCTGAGCTGTTTATCACACATCGGGCTATTCATAAATTACGATTCCAGCACCATGATAAGCCACGAAGTCTCTGAATCTCACACTCCAAAAGTGACCCAGACTAACAGGCCAGCGGTGTCAAAAATGGTGAAACTCTGCATGAACAAGCATCCTAGTTTGGAAAAATAATCAACAAGGTGTAAGAATTAACCCTGATGATTGCTATCCGTGCGTACGTACTTAAGATCAACAGAGGTCATGTCAAGTCACAACACGCAGTAATAATAAGAAACTATAAAAAGAAACTAAGGTGCTGTTGCTATGGCTACTATCTTTCATAACTCTCATAACAAAGGTGTGTGTGTATGTGTGTAATCGAGACTTTGTATGTCACCTCAAGATTAGGTATCGGTGGGGTATATGCGGTAAATACAAGATGGAAAGCTCCTACCATTGGGGAGAGTAATTATTGATGATTAATGATTTGTTGTCAGAGGTGTACTTGTTCCCACCACATTCCCATATTTATCTCCAGTGTGGCATAATGAAGGCTTTTCTAAAGATGCACCCGTGAAGACAACATTGTTTTAGGCCTGGTTTTTATCACATTAGAACTGGGAACAGGTTAGATTTTATGCTATTACTTCAAGAGTGTTTTCAAGTCCACCACTATATCCCTTTATCTTCAGTTTCACAAACAAAAACAAAATCCAGGCAATTATACATTTTCTGACTTCTCTGTCTCAGCTTCAGTAACAAACAATTACTAATTATAGCTAAAATAACTTTGAATACCACATTTTTGCATGTATTCCAATGGGTTGAAGAGCCACGTCCAATTAAGTTTGTGCATGTTTCAACACATTAGGGCTGAAGTCCACAGGGATACCATCTTACCCCATATCTCTGCTGAATTCCCTCCAGAACTTTGACAACGTGGGGAATGCTTTCCTGCTCGCCTTCTATCAGTGCAGATTCAGGACCACCGTAGCAGTTCACATCCACCTCAGGGACAAATGCCCAGCGATACCTGTGCATGGAAAAGGTGGTTACGGAGGGACGGACTAGTGCAACACCTCAATGTCTAGACCTGGGCTTTTTACATCTGGAAGAGAGGTATCTTCTCTGGAGGATAAGCCAGGGAGGTGTCCAGGAACTTGCAGGCTGAGAGGTACATGTCCAGCTCTGCCTGAGAGAAAGTCACGGGGGTATTTCTCTCTAGGGCTCCCCGCACCACTTTAGCCAGTCTGAGCGGAACACAAAAGCACAGGAGCAGACGATGCGTTTTAAGTGAGAGTGTCAGCAAAGTGTTGATGAACTAGGAATGACACAGTGAACTCACTTGGAAACGTCTTTTTCTGCCTGCAGAGACTTCTCTAGGCGTGTGAAAATGCGGATCTGGGAAGCAAGCAGAAGTAGTAGTAGTAGTAGCAAGCTGTAAGGACAGTTCTTCATAGAAGACATTTAACCTATAAGCAAAGGTGCAGAGATGATGGAAACCTACCAGCTCTGTAACCATGATTGGCCAGAGAGAGGTCAGGTGCTGGGAGGATATCCGCAGCAGGAGAACACGAAACATCAGGAACATCTGGGCCGAAACGGCAGCACTGAGGGCGGTACGCAACGCCTCAGTGAGGCGCTCTGGGAGAGGAGGGAGCGAAGTGAAGAAAGTTCATACGAGTCCCTGTTTCCCCCACTTTGTACACGTGTGGAAATCGACATAAATGTCCAGTGCCACACCTTGGATGAGGGGAAGGTAGAGATGATACTGGTCGACTTCGCCGCTGAACATGGCGAACGCCTGGCGCTTCAGCAGCATGGGCTTCTGGTCCACGCTGCTGAACAGCTTCAGCGAGCCACTCTGCATGCCTGTGGCATGAATAATGAGGTCTGTGTCAGAGCCTTCACATGCAGGTGACAATACATGATTACAGCCATATGGCACCACAAACGTTTCATGAAGGCCCACTCACTCATGAGGTCTTTAAACATAGTCTTCTCATGGGTCAGCAGGTGGTCAATAATAGACTTCCAACTATAGAGAACAAGAGCGATATTAGCAGAGTACATTGCACACTGGTGGCTGATGCTCTTATGGTCATTCTACTTTCTATTTGCTGCAAGAAGTCTGCCTAAGAAGTGCTCTTCTTTTTTCTCCAAGCCTAGAGTCTTACATGTTAGGGCCTCGCATAACCTTTAAGCTCCTGACGTTGTAGAGGAGCGATGAATACGTGAGTGTATCGATGAACACACTAACCTGGGTGCGCAGGAGGCGGTCATGGTGAAGAAGAGGGGGTCCATGAAGAGCTCAAACACCTCCTTCTTCCAGGCTCTTTTGGTGTAGGCATACCCACTCAGACTGCTCAGCAGCTGAGCGCCCGCCTCAAAGCTGGGCATGTTGTAGGCACTAGAGGGGAGAAAGGCCAAGTTAGAGGAGCGTCGTTGACTCCAAATCTGTTGCTTCAGGACGGCCCGGCCTCTGGCGTTACCTGTGGTTCTTCAGGTAAGGGAAAACATAGTACATGAGGCGGGAAATGAGAGGAACGGCCTTCTCCTTCTCGTCGCTGCGGTACACCATGTCCAGAAGTGGTGCCAGGATCTGGTCAGTGAGAAAATGTGTTAACACAAGCGCTCAAAGATCTCTTTTTCACATCAAAACAGATCATTTAAACCATACCTCAGCCAGTAGTACAAGAGCTTGCACGCTGTAGACTGAGGGTGCTGAAGAGGAGACCATGGTGCTTGCTTGAGCCATTGACTCTGACAAGAAGGCCAGGAGAAACTTGTTACCACGAGCATAGTGATATTATCAACTATGATGTAGTGATAATTCTGGTTGGGAACAACATGCATATACCCAGTGATTATAAGGACTATCAGAGAATGAAAGTTACCATTAAGTTCCCCATCCATGTCTGCATCATCAGGCTCGTCTGCTTCGGGGCAAACCTGCGGCTGAACTTTGACCTCCAGGCTGCGGCTGAGCCAGCTGGTCTGCTCCAGGGACGACCCTGCGATGCCGCCCACGGCCTCCAGGATCCGCTGAGTCACCTCCTACATGACACCATCATCACAGATGTCACCACAGTGGCTCATACGTGCGCCCTCATTTATAGCCATAGAAATGCGACCTGCACTGTACCTGCAGATCTCTGGAGTCCTTCTTGTTGTCCAGGTTGGGAACTCGGTTCACAACATCATTGAGAATTCTGCAAGATGGAAATTGGTGGGTTACTTACCTGGTCTGTCTGTGTAAGAGTATTCTGTAGTAGTAGTAGTAGTAGTACAACTGAAAGTACTAGTAATTTACCCCAGGAGTAGGAAGTGTCCAGGTGGAGCCAGATTAAGTTGAACGGAGTCCCGCAACAGACTGAGGAGAGGTGCAACATTTTCCTGCAGAGCCTGAGCTGAAATACTACACACAGAATCAGATCATTACAAATCATTACCAGTCGTCAGTTTTTGAAGGCTGACCTCATTAAACCTTGCTCAGGACCCTGTTGTTTACCTTTGGATGTAGACATAGCTGAACTGTAACATGGGGATGTCCACCAGGCTTGACTTCTAATGGCCAGAAAGTTGGAAAATGTTTCAGAAACACATGAAATGGACTTCAAGGGGAAGGGTTCATGGTCCGAGGAGCTGTGTGCGTGTGTACCTGTTCTCCTTTGATCTGATGTGGTTTTTTCACCACCTCCTTGACCAGCTGTAGGATGCTATCGGTGTGCAAGGTGTTGAGTGATTTCACCAGGTCCACGATGGTTAGGTGAGACTCACTGGCCACGGGTAAGACCTGCAGATGACGGATGTATGAGGACACCAACAACAAGGGCTCTACAGCTTCACCCATCAGTCTCATAGTAGAATGACTGACTCTGTCCCTTCTTGTTTTCGGTCCTTACTTTGTTTTTATGCCTCCTCTTTGTCTTCCTTCTGCTCCACACTTCTCCGAGTGAGGCCATGAGCTGAACGCCGTACTGCCCGGTCAGCGGGACCAGGAGCTCCAGGATGCGCTGGCGCAAGATCTGAACAAAACGACAGCATGCACGGACGGAGGAAAGGTGAGAATCTCACCGACATACGCCTACGGTTTAACCACACAACCTGCATTTAGACACGTTTGAGGACGGGTGGAACCAGGGGGGGGGGGCAAACGAACCTTTGTGCTTTTAAAGTAGACAGAGGTAGAGGAGTGTCTGCTGCTCTGGGCAGAGTCGGGTGTGCGCCTCTGAACGTCTTCCCTCATGACCACCCCCCACAACAAGGCCATGCTACTGAGGATCTGAGGCAGCGCCTCCACCACGGCGCTGCGCGTGTTTCGAATGTCAACGGGATCGCAGGCGACCAGCGACTGACGGGAGAGATGCAGAGAGCGCAATGTGTTAGAAGGGCATTTAAAGCATCTTAGACATTGATGCGTGTAGCCTGTGTGTGTGTGTGTGTGTTCATCCCTCACCCTCTTCATGTCCAACAGACAGTAGTGTGTAATGGTGGTCAGGCCTTCGAGCAGGGTCAGAGGGTAGTCGGGGGCAATGTTTTCCCTCCTGCCACTCATGCTGAAGACAGGAAGCAGCAACATTCAGAACACATGTCATTCAGCTCATAAAAATAAGAACATAAAAGCCTGAGCTCTGCAACTTCATAACTTGTCGAGCAGAGGCATTTGTAAAAGCTGTCCGACTATTGCAGTTGATGCGCGCGTTTACCTGTGACTCGTCTTTCCCCCGTCATGCTCGTACAGCTTCACCAGCTCGTCCATGTTCTTGCAGATCTGGCCGATGAACGGGGCCACGATGATGCTCAGAGAGCGGCCCAGGTACGGCAGAGAGGAGCACAGCAGTGACACCCAGTGGGGGTGCATGGAGTAGCCGTACTGAGGCTGCAGAGCCCTGGCCGCCGCAGACACAAACATGCCCTGGGCCGTGATGGGGTGGCTCTGGACGTACTGGGCTGCCTTGATCGACTGCTGAAAGAGAACCGCAGTCTGCCACTCGCGGGCCAGGGGCGTGCTGAGGGCCGGGGCGTCCCGGGGCTCCCCGGGCTGCCCAGGCGAGCCCGCCGCCGCCGCCGCCGCCCCGCCGGGCCACACGTGGTACTCGAGGACGATGAGAGCCTGGAGGAGCTTCAGGAGCTCCATCTGCAGCGGGTACTGCTCCTGCACCGCGCCCCCGCCCAGATTCACCAGGCTCTCCTCTGACAGGCCTCCCTGCTCCTCCAGCAGCTCCATGCCTTTGGGGGCTCCCTTGTCCGTCCCTTTCTGGCTGACGTACATGGACGCGGAGAGCGTCAGCAGGGCATACTGCTGCACCTTACAACCCGCCAGGAGGCGGCGGATGGGCTCCAGGCTGCCCTCTTGTCCCCGCGCCACGCAGCCCAGCTGATTCACCAGCCGGGTCAGCACCTCCACGCTCTTCACCTGGACCTCCCTGTTGCCGTGCAGGTCCAGGGGACCCAGGCTCACGTAGGAAGGGTAGTGGGAGCGCAGAAACCTCAGACACAGCGACACCAGCAGCTCTATGAGCAGGGACGGGGGCACGGACGGGGAGGAGGAGGGGGAGAGCAGGCCGCCGTAGAAGCTCTGACCATCCTGAGCCTGCTGGTGGCGCTGCAGGAGGTTGGAGACCAGGTTTAGGTGTGCTGCGGAGCTGGTGTCCAGGGAGGTGGAGGCCAGCGCGTCCACCAAAGGACGTGCAGCGCTGCTCCTCAGCAGACTGTCCAGCAGTGCCAGGCCCTGGAGGAGGTGGCGCCAGCCGCCCGCCACAGGGTACAGCAGCACATGGCGGAACAGAGAGTCGATGGCCTCTCTCTTCTCACGCTCCTGTTTGAGCAGGCGGGACCTGGCCATGGCCTCCAGCTCCAAGTCCTCCTCCTCCTCACTCGACAGCGAGTCGGACGCCTGCGTGTGCTCGGACTCCACCCGCCGCAGCCCGTTGACCGCGCCGCCTTCCTCCGAGCTGCGGCAGAGGGCGGAGCCTGAGCTGGAGTTCTCGGTGGAAACCTGGGCCCCGCTGGTGTCCGCCGACTCCGTGTGCTCGCTCTCAAGCTCCTCCTCCTCCTCCCTCGAGTCCTCCTCCTCCGTCTCTTCGCTTTCGGTCCGGGCGGCCGCTAAAGCGTCGGCTGGCTTCGCCATGTCGGCACCACTGTCCAAGTCGGCCCACACGGTCTCCCGGTCCACAACGCTCATGAGGTCCAGCGTTGTGACCTCCGTCGCCATGGCGTCTGCAGATGTCCCGGATGTTTTGGTCGAGCTTCGACTCCGGATGCTCAGGACTCTGAGGGCACCTTAAAGAAGTGAGAAACACACAAGTTTAAACTTCCCTCACCTTCGCAGCTCCCACACTTACTGTCCTACCGTCCGCACTGACCCGCAGTGACGTTTTGCTTGATGTTCTGGATGGAGCAGCGCTGGGTGGACGGGTGGAGAAGCAACAACAGGATCGGGTCCAGGATGCGGATGACGTCACTGAAGGAGAGCGCCCTGACCAGCCAGCACTGAGCTGCCGCGCTGACCGAGCCGTCGGTGCAGCTCAGACTGTCCACCACCACACACAGAGAGCTGGCGGGGACACACACAGCCATTTCTACCGTTAGGAAGCGGCTCTCCGGAGGCAGGCTGGCCGCACTACTTCCAGCGTTCAAATTCTCCATTTTGCTAACACGTTGTAAGCGATCACAGAGTACGCTCGGATGGGTTCACAACAGCGCCTGCAGTCCGAATTTTAATTCTGACTCATGGGACCGTAGCGCTCATTACAAGCCGGAAAGTAAAACATTCGCTATTTGCACAAAACTGGCCTCAGGGTAGCACTGTTTTACTTGTTTCCCCAAATCTGCTTGTTTGGCTCCTGCTTGTTGACTGCACCTCTGTTATGATGATGAAATGTGCTGATACTGGGTAAGTTACGAGTGTATTATTCTTCACAGAACCCGTGTCTAGCACAAAAGTGCGCTACTAACTTCATATAAGTCTGCTGAGGCCATTAGCCCGTCTGCAGTTTCTGAAAGTGTACGGTCTGGTTTGAATTCACTGTTAGTCACATTGAAATTAGATTCAGATGTTCCCAAATATTTCAGGTTTAATGTTTGTGTAAGATTTAGCTTTTCTCAGTTTTGTGGACCTACTTCTTATTTTGCATCTTTGCACTTAGCACAAAAGGCTCCTCGTGTAGCAAGTGAATCCACTAATAAAGGATAACATGTTAAAGACCAAGACAGAACACCCAGAATGTAAGAGTGACAGAAAGATACCATCCATCAGTCTAAAGTGCGAAATTCTTTTCTACTATGTACTAACCGATCAAAGGAGCGATTGAGAGACATGGTCCGGTTGCTCTGGATCTCCCGAGTCAGGTGCCACAGAACTGTGAAGCGGTGCAGGGCTTCCAGCCTAACAGCCTGGGGCAGACAAACACAAGGCACACCTTCAAACTCGTCCTATTTGGGAGTGAGTCTGTTTGCTTGTCCCGGGTGATGCACTTAGTAGGAAAATGATAGCATGAGCAAACGGCGGCTCGGCAAGTGAGCACGCACGTGCTCACCTTGTCTTTGTGTAGGAGCGCTTGGCATATGATATCCTCACAGATGGAGGCTGACGGAGCCAAACAGTGTAGCCTGTAGAAGAGCTCCACGCAGGAAATGTGCTGCTCTCTGCGGTCCGTGTCCAGCTGGCCCCACAGGACCTGGGAAACCCTCTGGGTCCAGGCCAAGGAAACACACACATTACATTTACTTTCAAACACTAGATTCTCTCAGTGCACATTTAGTACATTGCAGATCTCACATATGACACATCTATTCCATACATATCTTCTCAGTCGCAACCGAACCTGATAGAAATCGGTGCGCTCCTCTATGGCGGAGAGCACAGCGGGGAAGATGAGCGGCACTGTGACCATCTGCAGCCGCCCGCTCAGCGGGTTGGAGTCACACGTCTGGTAGCGCCTGTGCTTGTCCTGGATGACCATTGCTAAGGACTGCGAGTGGTTGATGAGCTCCAGCAAGCAGGCCACAGCCGTGTGCTGGATGCTGTAGTCTCTGGACAGGCAGCACAGAGTCATCAAGGACCTCAGCCACACTGGCAGCTTTTCCATGTCACTGCCTATGGAAAGAAGAACAGGACATTCCTGTTATTACCTTTTGCAGATATTGTAGGTCAATGACCCACACGTTTTGATGTTACTTACCTGTGTGATCAAACATATCTGCCTGGAGAGCCAGAGTCTCCTCTTCGCTTAGGTAGATGGGGAAGGTGGTGCCCTCCAACAGCAGGTGGCAGGCGGCGGTGAAGGCCTGTCGACAGGCCTCAGAGATCTCCGCCCTGCCCCGGGGCATGTAACCAGCAGCCCAGTCCAGACAGCCCGACCTCCCGCACTCCCTCTTCTTCTCCGCGGGCACGGGTGACTGGGATGCGGGGCGGGGCTTCATTTTGGTAGACTTCTGATCTGACGCGGTGAGGTCCGGCGTGGGTGCCTCCTCGGGTGCCGTGACATCCTCCACCTGCACCAGCAGGTATCTGGAACACAACAGGAGGGTTTAGAAAGGACGACTGAGGAGAGGCGAGTGAAGGCAAGTTATGCCTGAGCGAAATTACTTTGTGGTTATAGAGGCCAGGATATCCTGCAAACACTGGGTCATCGTGTCTACGCTGCCCCCCCTCCTCCAAACTCCATCTCCTTCCTTGAACGCTCCCTCCGCTCCCATCCCGATTCTCGGTGGGAGATGCTGCTCCGATGGTGAGGCGCTGATGCCCAGTCCGCTGTCTTCAGACCTTAGTGCTGGGTAAACACCATCTGCGGGCTCAGGCTCATCTCCTCCATTCGCACTCGGCTCTTCGTCTCCCTGGTGACCATTAACCTGTCCATCATCCTTCTTCCTCTCGGCATCAGTGTCCTAAATAGATTGTAATGGATGCGATGAACAGGTAAACATCAACAAGACAATTCGAAAAGCATTTGGTGGGACTGCGAAATGTTCAACCTGAGGCTTTTTGCCTTCCTCCTCCGACGACTGCAACTCCAAGTCTTCCGTTTGTGAGCCCGACTCGACGTCCATATAGGCCACAGGCATCTGGATCTTACTGAGGACCTTGAAACAGGCCCGCAGACCATGTGTGACATCCTCCAGGCCAACAGAGTCTAATTGGCTGCGCAGAGTCTGCAGCATGGTGCTCAGCATCTCCGGGAGGAACTGGGACTGGATGTCAGCATGGAGCTCCTGTAGGACAGAACAGAGGGTAGATAGAAATGTCTGTAGGTGTGTATATAAGTTTTGCAAAATAACTTAACCCTAACCCTAACCCTAATCCTAATCCTAACCCTTTTTCAGTCCTCGAAATATGAAACGTGTTGAATGTCAAACCTATGAATTTTGGTTTTATCTGAATATCAAAATGTAGAATTGTTCAAGTGTGTGAGCTGCGTACCAGAGGAAGAACATCGAGCAGGAAAATGATGAGGGTGGACATCTCCGAGACAGACGGAGCGGAGTGACTGCGGTCCTGCCAAGGAGGCGTGGGCGGATCCTCTTTGTCCCTGCAGCGTGAAGACACAGACATAGACACAGGGCTCCCTCTCAGCTGATCCTTCACTCACGCGGTGCCATAATCTCGTATTGTGCTTTACACGCGTTACCTGAGAGAGGTGCAGAAGCGCCGGGTCATGTACTCCCACAGGTATTCACTGTTCATGCAGCTCACGAGCATATTCATCGTCTTGATAATCTCGGACGCGTTCTTGTTCTCTTTTATCTTGCTGTTTTGAGACAAGACGAGGGAGGTGTCATATATTTGGACACGTGCTCACCGAAGTGCGTCTGTAACACTTCATCACTGCGTCAGCCCGACTATCTTTCACCTCTCACCTAGCGAGCTGGTTGCCTGAGAGCCCCGAGCTGCTGATGGCTTCCTCCCCCAGCATCTCTCGACAGTAGCTGTGGAAGGCCCGCACCACCTCCAGCAGCACGCTGCTCAGCACCACGGGACCTGGGCAGAAAACGCGGTGGTCATCGCGGTCAAACAAGCTTCAGCGTAGAGACGTGTTCGTGCTCTCGACGCTGCTGCCGGTACCTATCTCTGGCTTATCCAGCAGACTGATGATGATGCGAAAGGGCCTGAGGTATCCCGTCACATTCTCGGGGTCACGCTCCATATCTTTCATTTGGAGGATGTCAATCAGAGCCTGAAAGGACAGGGGGACAAAATACGAGAAAATGAGTTGCACGTCAGGGACCAACAAGCTCGTCCCACCTAATGCAGAAGTTGAAATGTACTTTGTCCAAAATGATTGTATAGTAAAGCTTAAAAATGAATTCTATGAGCTATGTGACATTGTAGGAAGCCTTCACAACTAAATAATAGGTCTTTATAAGGACGTATGTCTGACAATGGCAGTGTTCATGCTAAGGTGAAATATCCCTGTGTCATTAATCCATCTGTTGTTGTGACTGTGTGCTTCCACATGACTTACCTGCACAAGGTAATCTCTCGAGTAGGTACTGAAATAGTAAGACGTGTGGCCCTCCGTGGAAGTGGACAGGGTGGGGTGTGGTGCCACCATTCCCCCTTTTATATCAGTCCCTGAAATACACAACCAGACGCAAACAGCACTGGTTTAACTGTGAGACCCAGGAGGTAATTCACTGCATATGGCGCATTGTAGCGATCGGCACCTAGGAGCCAGGCGTAGAGGCGTCTGTTCAGGGACATGTCTCTGCGGAGCAGCGTCAGGGAGGCTGCAGATACTATTGAGATGATGTCTTTGTTGCTCATGGCAATGCTGGACTCTGCTGGGTCCTAAACAAACCACACACAGAGAGACTACTGAGCAGCACTTTCAAGCAAAAGTTTTAAGCAATTACTAATTTTACAAAGACAGAAAGTGACAGTAATAATTTGGATACATACCAGGCATTCAGCAAAGGGGAAAAAGTAGAGTAGGAGTTCTAGCAAGTTCCTCTGCACCAGGACGTTGGCATCTTGCAGAGAGAGACAAACTGACTTCACCTGAAAACCGGCAGAGGACGAGAAGCACCAGAGTGAAGAAAAGCAAAAGACATGGTGACAAAATCCACAGAAACATCCTGAAAACGCTGCTAAAGTGGCTGAAATACGCCAAACAAAGTGCGTGTGACTGGTTGGGGTTAGGGTGCGCTCACCACCAGCCTGTGGTCGTAGCCCAGCATGTGCGTCTGATAGCGCAGGGACGACATGCGGTCGAAGTGCGTGACTATGAAGACGGAGGCGGGCAGCCGCACCATGGGGGTGACCTGCATCGCGCCCCACAGGGCACCGAAGAACACCTGCTGCCCCACCAGGAGCGACAGCTTGACCAGCAGCGCGTCCGTCCTGGACGGGGGAGGGGGGGGGAGACAGAATGTCAAAAGTGCGGCGCGCCCCACACGATGCCGCGCGCCTCGGGACGAGCGGGTACCTGTCGTAGACCTCCAGTCCCTCCTCCAGGCCTGGCAGCAGTCCGGTTATGAAGGCCTGCAGACTGGGCAGCAGGGCCCTCTGCAGCGGGAGATAGTAGCGCTCGTACAGCGTCAGCAGCACGGGCTTCACTGCCATGGACGCGTGGCCTAGCAGTGGGAACAACCCGGAGCTGAAAAACAGCGGGGGAAAGCCGGGCCGGTGAGGGCAGCGCAAACACTCGGGCAAGCCCGATCTCAAAGCTGTGAGACAACTCGGGGCAGCTTCGTCACCTGTAAATGAAGAGATCTTTGGCCAGCCATTTTGATCCAATGATTTTGAAAATGACTTCGTAGGTCTCCAGGGCCTTGAGGTGCACTCCACTCGGCAGGGCTGGGTGCAAGCACTGGGCGAGACGCTTCCCTATTATGAGCCTCTTGGGCAGGAGGGAGTAGCGAAGGTTACTCTGTAGGGCCTGAGAGGAAGAGCACAGGAACCCGGGCGCGTTACTAGCCGGAAAGTTCACACGTGAGACGTGAGCAAAAACGTGGGCTAGAACAAACAACTGGAGGAGATGTCAAGTTTGCGCAAGTTTCCTCTGAGAATGGAGAGTTTCAGCTGAAAATGGCCCATTACATTCGCTATATATATATATATATTTAAGGGCTAATTCTTAGAACTAAACACACACTGACACTCCAAAGTAAATATCTGTTCTCCATGTGGAAAAAAAACACGTGAGTCACTTCTATATGTGACAAAAGGAAACATGTGAGTAACTTTGCTGTATGACAACAGAGACAGCCTCACTGAGAAGGATGCAGAAACACATTCAGCAAGGGTGAAAAATCTAAACATTATCACACACATATGATTCGCGTTTGACCTACTTACTGTAGTTTCACCCGGCAAACCTACGGCGCGTACGCACGGCTACCCGGATTAATGATTAGCGCGTACCTTGATGAGTTTGCCCAGGGAGGAGATGAGGTCGGCCCACTCAGTGGAGGACTCAAAGTTTCGCAGCGCCTTCTCGATGACCGCCCCGTAGCTACGGTAGCGGTAGTCATTCTGCAACTCTAACTCCTCGGGATCCATGGCGCGCCACTCTCATCCCAGCAGGCTCAACGCAATATGCCTGAGGAGGGGGGGGGGGACAAAACAAGAGGAGACAAATGAGACGTTTTCAGTGAGGAGGCAAGTAGGTTTATTAAGCTCACAAGAGCAAACTGTTGCCCGATAGTATCTGCCTGTGCTGTGTGCAACCTGTCGGACATTCCTCGGCCTCTGAGGCTTGGCTGGGGCAAATACAATTAGCCAATTAGCTCTGTTCACTGATACACGAGGCTATGAAAATAAGCGTCCTCATTCATGACCGGCCAGTTTCCGTCTGATTGACCTGTCTGAAGAAGGGAGGAGTCGTTTCGACACAAACCCTGCGGCCCTGGTTGTACTTCTGGAGAAAAACAAGCTCGCTACTGGGCGAAAGCACGGAGCGCTGCAGCCATTTCACCAACACAGGGAACGTCGAGGCGGCATTTAAACTAGCCTCGAGGGTTCATCATCTCTGGGCAATCAGTGCATATCTAGTACAAACAGCGACCCGATCACTGGGACGAGCTGACTGGTGAATCAGGTCCGGTGGTCCCTCCTTGCACTTCTGTCTGGGTCTCCACCAGCTCCTGAAGGGAGTATCTGGCTCCATTGCTCCGCTACACCCACTAACATATTACTCAGCCTGCTGGTTGATTCGAGGAGGATAGCCTGGGGCTGTGTCTGGGGAGCTGAGCCAGCACAAACATCTTAAGAGTCTGACCGTACAACTATAATTGCATCAACCTATTAGTGGGTGCACAGTGGGTGAGTGGTTAGCGCTGTCACTGCACAGCAAAAGAAAAGTCCCTGGTTCGAGTACAGGTGGGAGTTTGCATGGCCTCCATGGGTTCTACTCCACCCACAGTCCAAAAAGATACTGTACATGTTTAGGTCAATTGGTGACTCTAAACTGCCCCTCGGGACCCTGTGTGTCCAGGGTGCATTCCCTTCTCCCTAAATACGATGGCAGCGGACTCCAGTAGACACGATTAAGGTAAAAAGCAGGTAAGATGATGGACGGATGGAGGCTCTAACTCTCCGGGCGGTGTTTAGAAAACACAGAGCTATTGTCCTACATCGGCGTGTAGGCATGTCTTGGGAAAACTTGCTCATACAAATGTGACTTGAGACCAAAACATCTGAGTGTCCATGACCTAGAATAGCAAGCAAGCTGAAGAGCCCCTCCTCCACCAAGACGATGGTGTGGATAAGTGCCACCCTTCAACAACATTCATGTTTTACATGATGCCTTTCCTTTTCCGGGAAACGATAGGTGAACTGGCTAGAAATCAACTGATGGCACCATCTCAAACCCTTGCGTCTCTGACTTTGAGAAATGACGAGAATGAAAGATCCATTTCGGTCGATCCCTGATTTTTCATGAGACATTCGGAGCTACAACAAACTAGAAAACTGTCTTTTCACCAAACACAGACGTCACCTTCCGCTGAGCAGAAGGTCAACAAGCACAGTGAAACTTCATCAAACAGTTCAGTGACAGGATAAGGAACTGAGAGAGAGACGCTTCGCAGAAATTCTTTGCAGAGCTATGAGGAACATATATGGTGAGGTGATAGTTCTCTGTGGGTCTATTTAAGTGTGCATTCACACAAATCGTTGTCAGTCTAAAGATAACATTTAAAAATGTCGACAGGACATAGAACTAAAATTTAGGCTAGAGAGGGGAAGGGAAATAAAAAAAAACAAAGTCCCCTGCTGTGAGGTACTCTATAATCTAGAAAGAGTAGCTTTCATGCTTTCAAGCACATGGCAGAAGCACTGGTGTGTGTGTGTGTGTGTGTGTGTGTGTGTGGGTGTGTGTGTGTGTGTGTGTGTGTGTGTGTGTGTGTGTGTGGATGGGTGTGTGTGTCTTAGGGTATTTGAATGAAGCTGAACAGAGAGATAGACGGGGAGAGGGGAGGATTACAGGCAGACATCTGGACTCCCTGCCTGAGCTGAGAGGGGCTTTACCACCATCAAACGCAACAACACGTGTTGATGGCGGCTGTGTATTAGTGGGAGTCGACCGAGATGGAGACGATCAGAAGCGTTCTAAAACACAAATGCCCAAGGACCTCTGGTTACAAACTGAAAAATATTCCTCCCAACTGATGAGGTTTGAAGGAATGGGAATGTAAGGTTTTACATAAATGAGGTTTTCTTTCAAACCAATGAATGAAACTGAACAGGACATTTTGCTGATAACTGACTAACTTGTCCCAAACAATACAGCTCATTCCACTTCAGAACACATTCACATTCATGAATATTGCAGACTCTCTTATCCAAAACAACTACGGCTACATCACAACAGAAACCTTAGAGTAACCTTAAATACTACTCTGCATTCAGAATACATGTCATACTGTCTACCTACTCTGAAAATGCAGCACTAATAAGCATAAATAACAATATTGACATTAGGGCCAGCCGAGACAAGAAAAAGAACATGTGGCATTCATGTTTTTTAACTTGGGACCACGTATGACACCAGGGTGATCCTCTCCATACCATGCCACACTGATACCATCAAAACACTTCTAATCCATAAAAGCCACATGCAGGACTCGTGACTACAGCATTTGTAAAATCCTGGCTAGAGGCATGCCAGCAGATTAAACAATCCAACATTTTCTTGCCCTTTGATCACACTGACATTACAATTAGGAGAAGTTTGGGGAAAAAAGAGGATATATCACCAGAATCTGAATATTCTACTACTCTAATAGTCCCTGCATGTAAATTGTAGCATCCTACAAA
Organism: Karalla daura; assembly: GCA_029224185.1. Taxonomy (NCBI): domain Eukaryota; kingdom Metazoa; phylum Chordata; class Actinopteri; order Chaetodontiformes; family Leiognathidae; genus Karalla; species Karalla daura. The sequence continues at coordinate 15,143,768 of CM055202.1, read as the reverse complement.
GGAAGAATTGTATTAGAATAGAAGACTATAAGAGGTATACAGAACAGGTAATTGTTCAAAATATAAATACAGAATAAGAGGTCTCCATTGCACAGTTGGGATATCAAGTTGTACTAGAATAAATATAGGTAAGACATGTATTGCTAGGGATTGTTTTGAGTTAGTCCACTGCAAATGTAAGTGATGATATTTACAAACGAGGACCTAATGCCTGTTATTTCATAGACCACACTTCTTCAAAGAGACATTTCATCTCAAGCAAATGAGGGTCTGATTGCGCCTAGTCGCAGGTGACAGCCGAGACAGTAAAATAGCTGAAGTGCTGATGTACACTCTCATTTCCTCTTTGTATGGATCAGCAGCGGAGCAGCAAAACCACTTCTGCAAGCGATTCTTGGTGCTGGACGGTTGAGTGTTCAGCAGCACACAACAAGCCCCGTTATAAAGCCTGTCACCTGACTGACACCAGTACCACCAGCACCGCCAGTAGCACAGTCACACCATAACAGCAGCCCTGGCTTCACCATGGACACAGCACATCTGGATCCGGCAGCATCCTGACGAGCATCAGTGAAGTTAAAAGCTCCTGCTGGGTGTATTAGTTATGTAACTACACGTCCTGGTGGGATGGAAACGGTACCGTCAGCGAGGCTGGTCCTGGTCAGTAACGCTGGTCAACGTTACTGACCAGGACCACCAAGAGTTAAAACGTGTTTATGCACAGCTAGCCTGAACACAGTTTCGTCAATACAGAACACTGAACAAGGGAAAATTCGATGGATATCAAGCTAGCTAGCTATCAATAAAAAAATACACTGACATTTACGTGCTGCTCCACATTAACCAGCAGGGTTTGAAACGATTTCATTAAGGTAAAAATGTGCTAATAGGAGCAGCAAATAGTGGTACCGTTAGGGCAAACAACATAAACACAATTAGCTTGGCTATCAGGTGCATCAATGACTCACCAACTGAGGAACCAGCCCACACACAATGAAAAGTGGTACCCGACTCCGACAAGCTCCAGCTCGGTCCCCGAGGTTCACATCTCAGGCCAACATGGCTCAGATAGAAGGGGGCGATGGTGAAGAAGAAGAAGTGAAACTGTGGCTAGGGCTGGGGATGAGTACGCTCATCAGAGGCGGACCAGCCTGGGCAGAGTCTCCTGCTCACACTCAGCTGATTCACAGACCAGCGCAGAGGGAGGGTCCACTTTCCCACAGAGAGAGAGGGGTGGGGCAGGATGTTTTTCACACTGTAAAGACGGTGTTTGCCCTCAAACCGTTGTCGAAAAGTCAACACACGACTCACGTGCGCTGTTAGCATGTGTCGCTCAGAGCAATGAAAAACCAGTTTCTCCCGAAAATGTAAATGTAGACACCGGTGTGATCTCTCTGCCCTGAGGCTTTGGTATAGTCCAGGATGTGCCGTGTTTACAAACCTCTCACCTCGCTGTCAGATATCTGACAATGCTGCAACCACTGTCTGAGACAGCAACCTGAAAACGGCCTTATTTTGTTCGGTAGTGGAGTTGAATAATTAAAAAAAAGACATTATGTGTTAATAGCTATGTGTCTACTTTGTGAACATTTTTAAATGCTTTTGTCCTTAAGGGAACCTCTCTAAGGCACCAGTCAGGTATCTATCTATCTATCTATCTATCTATCTATCTATCTATCTATCTATCTATCTATCTATCTATCTATCTATCTATCTATCTATCTATCTATCTATCTATCTATCTATCTATCTATCTATCTATCTATCTATCTATCTATCTATCTATCTATCTATCTATCTATCTATCTATCTATCTATCTATCTATCTATCTATCTATCTATCTATCTATCTATCTATCTATCTATCTATCTATCAGAACAGATTGTTGTTTTTTATGTCAAATTGTTTTAATGTTTTAATATAACATCATGTTACAGCATGTAAACTGATTGTGAAAACACAAAGGGACCCATCAAGACTGGAGTCGTGATGCAATATAAAAATTTAAATTTCAGGTAAAAAATTGTTTTGATGTAAAATGATGGTTTGCAATATGGGTTCAAGTCATGTGAAATGCAAAGTAAGAGAATTTTTGAGTATCCAAATAAAGATTGCTGCTCCATTGAGTCAGTGAGTGAAATTGATTTTATATATGATTTTAAACATATATTTAAACATAAGAAAAACATTAAATTCAATGATTTTCACAACGGCAAACAGTTGGAGGAGATAGAAATAATTTTAAGCGTGTATTTCAAACATCTGGAATTAATAACACTGAGTGGAGACTGAAATAGCATGCACCATGTGTATGAATATCTTATTAATTCAGAAGAGAGTACATTTCCAACTGGGGTTTCGGTTATAACGGTCTGTACGGGCACACATCTCTGGGTACGGGTTTACATCTCTAGATGGCGCTCATGTATTATCCAAGGATGAAACTGCAAACTGCATGAAGATACTGTGGCCACTGACGTGTTTTATCTTGAGAAATATCTATGCAAATAAAAACTGGATATGGAGTGAAGCAAGAAACCAGGAAGACGTGTGACCTTTGTTAATTTTGTGTTTTTGTCTTGTTTTCATCAAAAAGTGCCAATAGATTTTGCCTGTTTTTGCCTGATGTAATTGAAAAGAGAAAAGGCCTTCAGACATCATCCATCCATTCATCCCTTGCATTGTACCACAAGAGTATAGGGGTGTGAAGGTTCCTAATCCAGTCCCAACAAACTTAAAAGCATGTTTTTGGATCATGGGAGGAAGCCAGACTACCCTCACTAGGCGTAGGAGTTTAATTTGGAACCTTTTGCTGTGAGATTGCAGCACTAATGTCACTCCGCCAATGTGGCAATGCATAACTAAAATATGGGAAAGGACACCTTACAACAATTAGGAAGGGTTTTAATTGACTTTTGCGGCTTTCCATCTCAGCAGCAATAGAGAACATCACTCTTCTGTTATAATAGAAAATCTTTTTTTAGACTAATTGACACAATACAGCATTGGAAAGTATGTCTAATAATAGAGAAGACCTCACAGGATGAGAAAATGCAACATCGGAAAGTACCTGACTGCTTTGCCTTCCAGTGACAGTGATGAGCCTGGTATTTTGTGCATCCATACCATCTTAGTGAGCATTTATCAATGTATCTATCCTTTAGTCTTAATTTAGCCATGCTTGCACTCCACCTTAACCCTAAAGTTAAATGTGAAGTGTGTAATGTGACTTTAGGGGAATGAGACACCCCAAATAATAAAGCGTCTTGTCTTGAACCACTGAACAAGCTCTGACATTTTTTGTACTCTCAGAGGGATTGTATGCTAATTGCTAATCAAAAATTGGGTGTTAGTACACCCTCGATTTCAAGTGCCTTCACAGTGATTGCTTCAAGTCTTTCTCCTTAAAACTTATTTTGGGGTTCCAGACACGTACACAGATTTGAGTCCTATGAGGTTTTTTAGTCAGCTAACTCTAAGCTGTTTGTCACTAATGTGACACAAAGAGGGAGCCATGGTCATATGTGTACTGTACACTGTACACATGCACAGTCCTGTTTCACACTCCACTGGTGTTTCTAACCAGCCACGAGTAAGTTAGACAAGAGGGAGGAGTGAACTATTGGTTTGTTGTTTCTGCTGCCAAAGGAGGCTGTTTCTCCCCTGTATTTGTTTGTCTTAAGTAGCTGAAGAGTTATCTCTACACTGTACAGTTTCTAATGATATTTGGTCTAAAGATGAGACTTTTATTTCAGGAAGAATCAAAATTATGAGATCCCATGTTTATAATTAGATCTCTCTAGATAATTAGGTGTCTATAATTTTAAGCGAAGCATTCCTTGTGAATGTGGCCTGCTTGACATATAAATGCAATACCTCTTCAATTGTTACTTAAGTTTTACATTTATATGATTAGAACCACCATGATGATGTGACTTTTAAATGACTGCCAAAGGCTGAGCCTTTTATAAATATTACCTATGTCTTATATTACTCTTGCATGTGCAGTGTTGGCACTAATAACAAAAAATGACCTCGATCACACAAGCTGTGGTCCTGTGTCCTCCTGAAGTCACAGGCCTAACCTTACAAAAGACCGTCACACTAAATGGTTATTTCAAACACTGAGAAAAACAAAGAAATAATAAACAGTTTCCCAGAGCAGGACCAGGGTGTTTTCTTGAATAAGACAGTGGTTATACCAGTTCCTCTTGGTCTCATCTTTCTTATTTACTGACAGCAGAGAGGAGCGCTTTGGCTTTGCAGCCTTTCATACAGTAAACCAGAATGGATAGAACAAAGAAAAATATATTGTAAAATGTTCAAACTCTTGACTTAACTTCACAAAACTATGGATTGAAAGAGAGTAAATTATTAATCTGACTATTTTGTAGAGCAAACAAAAAACAGGCCTGCAATAAAGTTTGTGAGGCTTTCAGGTATGATACGATAGATGTGACAGTCAGATGAAAGCAATGTAGAAACTTAATGTTATCTCGGGTCACTATGTAGGAAGTACAACTATGAGTATTTTGTATTTACAGTGCAGATTTTAACTCTGGATTCTATCAAAGCACACACAAAGAAAAACACCTTTATTGTCAGTCTGAACCTAAAGTCTTGCTACAATTGTTCCACATTTATACAAGCATTGTCAGCCTCCACAACTTACATTTTGCATGTTTATAAATAGCATGCAGAGCATCAGGGCTAAACCTGACTGGCAATTTGTCAGGCATTCTCGTTGTAACCCACCATGAAGCAGCTGCTGAGCAGCTAAGTTCACAGCACAGGTCTTGTGACTGTGGAGATGACAAGCAAAAGCAATCTAAAGTAAACAGAGAATGTTCAAATCATTAGGCTCTGTGGAAATAAGTCAGGGTTGCAAATCACCAGCTATTAACCACACAATGCACGCCACTCAGTTGCATTATGATGATGAGGGCAACAGTAATCTTACAAGATTACTTTAATTTTAGAACCAGGGGCTGTACTTTGGCTGAAAAAAACCTCAATACATGATGGAAAAACCAGGTCATACGCTCATTTGCATAGGATAATTACACTTGGTGGTCTGTAATGTGAAGACTTACTTTCAGTTAACGATACACAGATATTTGACATAAATAAACCTCTCAATTCTAATTAACATGATAGTTAATGATACATAGCTAGAATAACCCTAACTCAAAGATGTGAGATGAATTAGTGCAAAAACTCGTGTGTAAAATTGCAGAAGATATGCGCACACACTAGCAGCAGTTGTATCAACAGCAGTTTGTATTTTAGGGAGGCTGTGCCTATGCATTTTTGTATTGATTTGGGAATCTTCTGCAATGTTATGTGGCCTCACTTTATGCGACACCTTCCACACTTGTACAATCCAGTAGCTGTTTTGTAACATATGATCAGGTCAGTTTATTCTAATCTTAAGTCTAATTTACTATTATGTTAAAATCAAATTTAATGGTTAACCATCCCTCCGAAGTGATCATCAGTCTGACTCTTGCCTAAATTTATCTCCTGCCTGTGAACCTACTGTCTGACGTCCAAGAAGCCTACTGTGTCTACAGTCACCCCATTCATGTGTTGAACTGAGCACTAGCAGCACACAATAACGTTGTAACGAGTGAAACACTAAATATAATCACTTTATCTCTACAAACACAGTAAAGGACAAGAACAGAGTCTGCCTGGGATGACAAAAAACAGAATTATTAACTTCCATCGCCCTCCTAAATTTTGCACCGGTTTATTTATTCCGTGAGTGCTACCGTCGCGTTTTGATGACGTCTCCAATACGTCAAACAGAAGCTTTTTCTCACACACCGGGAAATGTAGTTTTTCCTGAAATGGAAATTTCCAAGATATCTGTCTAGAGGAGTGAGTGGAAATTTACTCTGTTTTCGACCATGCAGGGCTGTGTCTGCCTTGCGGGTTGTTTTGTTGGAAGTCAACCATGTTAACCTTATTCTCATCTGACTACTGAGCCTGCTGACAGTTGCTGTAGAGATTATTAGGGCATAACAATGAATAGGTGTTCATGCTCAAAACAAAGTGCACAATTGAAACGTTGTGCAGTGCTTTGATTTGATCTGTTGCATTGTTAATATGTGTTTACATGTGCATTATTTCGCAATTAATCTGAAACAGAGACACAAACAATCAGAATATCCGATTAAACAGAGGGTTTCTGTTATGGAGTTAACACGCAGAACACAGTTGCAATTTAACATGCATTAAAGGTTAAAATAAAACTACAATGCATATCCAAATGCACATAGTGAGCAGATGTGTTGGAGTTAAGTCTGAATGTGAAACACATACACACCTTGCATGTGATTGTTATTCATTTAATCCAAATGTACATTCATCACAGGGGCCCGCTCTGCACAGGAGATTTTGTCAGCCTGACAAGAATTTGAGGCGACTGTTTTCTCTTATCATTATTTTACAGGGTGAACCTTGCATGGCAACATGATGAAAAACACTATTATGCAGCAAGCTCAAACAATGATGGCACACCAGCTACTGTATTGGTTGGGCTATAAGTAGTAAGTTTCCTCATACTGTTGTAAAATGACAACCATTTCCTTTTTATCACTGGCCTTTTGAATGAATATCTCCATCTGTGCCATGTCATTTGTAAAATGGAAACACGTGTGCTCGTGAAACCTGAATATGTAGTTTCATACTTCTTACAGGCACATTGACATAAAATAGAAGAAAAAAATCTATGATAAAGTGGTAATTATTATGCAGAAGAGGATGCTGTCACTCACTTGAGTTGTCGACAGAAGTTGTAGGTGAAAATAATTATGTTAAGAAATAAAGTAGACGATTCTCCTCTGCAGCTAATGCAAGACGTAAGGAGGTGGGTGTGTCACATAATCAATGACTTCCCTGTCTTTATGACAGTTGCTTAAAACAGGCTTTATTGGAAACGCCCATCTACTTTCACGCTGGTTATTAGCTGGGGGTGATTTCTCTAAGGCGTCTTTTTTGCTCCGAGCGTCACGAGAGCGTGGGGCGTGGAGCTGCATAAGTGCTTATATATAAAGAGGAAGCATTGTTCAGAGAGGGTGCCTGCTCCTCCTCCTGCTCCACCACCACCACCACCATCATAACCACTCCTGAGAAACGTGAGGACAACGCAAGACAAGACATACAATAATCAGCTCCACAGCGCACGAAGGGGATCGAGGAGAGCTGCCTCTTGCTGCCGGGGCTCTGCGGGTCATCCAGCGGGGAGTCGCTCCTTCTTCATCCCCGCGTCCTTCTTCCCTTGGACAGGGTCCCTTTAGCATCTTTAGCTCCTCTGCTAACGCTAAGCTACCAAGGTACTTACTTAGTATTGTGTCTGGTGATTCAAGTGACCTACAGAGTATTCAAATTAAAGGTCTGTATTTTTGTTATTACAATTCTTGTTATTGTACTTACCGTTATCATCACTGTCTTTTAAAAATGACCGCGGAATGGTGTTTTCCGGTAAATGTAGTTTAGTATTTAGATGTCATTCAGACCTAAAAATGCTTATAAACTGTCATTTTGAGTGTAGGAATAAGAGGTTAACACCTAAAGGTGGATAACAATAGAGGGGGATGATACTGACGCTCCTTGAAGGTGCGCAGCTTTTTCAGGCGTATGAATGAGCGACTGTTCTAGAAATTTCCTTCCCCTGGTAGGTGCGCCTGCTGCTGCTGCTGCTCCTGCACGCCAGGCGGTGGACTAGTGTCCCATCTCGTTTGTATTCCCAAAGACGGTGTCAGTATCCAGAGCCACATCTGGTCACTAATTAAATCAGCATTGGAGTGAACAATCCATTGTGTGCAGCCCTGCGCCAGTCATTTTACCTGCATCTTAAATCCACATCTTGGATGTGGTGTTATAGGTGGTGGTAGTCATTATTTTGACACTAAGTGAAAGGTGAGGTGTCTTTGGTAAAGCCTGACGGGCACAAAGGATGCCTGCAAGCACAAATTCTGAGTTTATTTAATTGAGGTGTTTCATCTTGCATGGTTTAACTTTGCTGCACTAATTTGGTGGTAATCCCCCTGGGCTCATGCATGTTAGGGCACATTGTGTTGCTGTCTCTCTCGTATCATTATTGCCTGGGACAGGACTTAGCTTTGAAGTCATGTGTACAGTAGCAGAACTTCTGTTTCCCCATCACGAGTTGAACTTTGCTCTTGTTCAGTCTATAATTTCATTTCAAGAGGAAGAATAGAAGAATGTTTTTCAAAAAAACCTTTAAGATTAATGACATTGGACCGAGGGGCTTTCTGTTTGGACTTTGAATGGTGTCCCTGCATGGGTTTTTTCTTGGTACAGTCCTAAAACAGTCCTAAAACAATTAGAGACTAATTTACCCCTAGGTGTAGGCACTGGCAGACCCCTGTGTTAATGCACAAAGTGGGTAAAACGAAGGATGGATGGGTGCGTAGGAGCCAAGATATCGTAAGTTAACTCCATCCCTCTGCACACACACCAGCTTAGCCAAAGAATGAATGAGAGCCTTTGCATTTGCTCAGACAGCCTGCTCATAATAACAGAACACACCCCCCGAGCGTACGTGAGAGAGCTGCAGTTGACAGTCTTGGCTCAGGAGGCAAAGCCTGTATCATAGTGCACCCAGACAGAGTGGGATCCAGTGTTTAGCTCAGTGCACTTGTTCAAGCAAGCCAGCCCAGGTGTTTAAGGAGGCCAGAAACAGCAGAGAGAGGCTGTTTCCATTTAAAGGATTCTCACCACTAACTGTTGATTGAGGTCATATTTAATCAAAACCAGGGATGGTGATTGTTTTAAGTGTGGAAAGATTAAGCAAGATTGTTTTACTGACTTTTGTTTTCTGTTGAGTTTTAATGAACTGTATTTTACGATGAGTTCATAAAGCAGTTATTAGTTTGGTAGAGAGACACAGCTTGAACGAATATATGTATGTAATTTACTGATTCTTGTAGTCTTGTTATTTTGGCAGTTGCCTATGTGAGGGCTTTAGAAGTAGGTCCTGGCACACTGAGCTGGTAGTGATTATGTTTCAATTCCAGATTACATAACTTTGCAAATAAAATTGTATTAATCTATTGAAGGACTTTTTGGTTTTTTGGAGCCAGAGTCATTTGAGCAGTTTATGGCGAACACATGGATTGTAGCCCTTGATGATGGGGATGGTAAAATTAAAACAAAGACTTCTTTTAACGAGAGGGATTATTATGAATAAAGTCTGGTTGTGAAGATGAATGCGTTTGGCTATTTTCTACCATGCATGGCAGCCTGAAACCTCAAGAGAGGCTAGACATCCAAGTGTGTGTCTGAGTGTGTGTGTGTACACAAAACAGATGTGCTCTCTGCTGCAGTAGGGATTCAGTTTCATCCATCTCAGTTATCTCTATTTATTTGTTGATTTTCAATCTTTTGCCCTGTGCACATAACATACAGCTACTGTTAGCTGGTAAATATGAGTGTAACAGATGTAAGCTATCATGTAAAGTATAAGGTAGATGTAAAGTATGTGTGCATGACTTATGGTATGCACAGTAAAATAAAGAATATTTTCCTAATTCTGTGTGAATAGGTTGTGTTGTGTCATGTCATGTTCCTCTACTATTTATTCACTGCCTGAAAAATAATATATTGAGGTGCACAGAATGGCTGCCTTGCAATTATTCAAAAATACCATTATCTGTGAACTCCGGATATGAAGATACCCTTAAAGATAGTGATGATGACATAAAACAGATCACATATTGTAATGTAGGAAATGCACAATCTTGGGTTTGATGTCTTTGCTTCATCTTGACTCTTCCTGATTTCTTACATAATGTTCTTAAGCTTTGAAGTTTTTGTAGTGGCATGGCTCGAGTTCTTTGTGTTAAAAAGATCAAAAGGGAAAGGGGCTAAAACCAGGGACTGGTGCTGGGAAAATATGCTCATAAATCTTACAATGGTTTAGTGTGCCTAGGCCCTACTTGATAAACTCTGGTGGTATGATCATTGTAAAGTATGTAACTGGGTGTGATTTGATGATTTGAGTTTGACTAGTCATTTTACATCCTCACTTTGTGTCTCTGTCCATTGTCCTTAGAAGGTGTTGTAAAGTTTTGTGTTCGGTGTTTTCTACTCTCAAAACAAGGCTCTAATGAGGTGTTTTTCTTTGTCTTTGCTGTCTTGCAGGAATATTAACTCTAGGCTTTTCTAGACAAGGAGCCTACAACATCCTTCTCTAAAACTAGAACAACCTCGGTGCCGGTGGATAACCCCCTCCGAAGCACGACTAGTGAATTTGACCTGACGGTGGATACTTCAGCTTCCATCCAGACAGCAAACCAAAGCAGAGCATTTCCTTTGCTCCTTTTTTTGATTACTATATCAACAACATTGACTATCTGTGTTCCCCTCTTTTTTGCAAGGGTTCATATAGCTGTGAGATTTTTTTTTTCACTAATCAGTAAAAATGCGTCCTGGAATGGAAGCAGCGGACATTGCAGTGGTAGCACTGTATTTTATTCTGGTGCTCGTCATTGGGTTTCTTGCCATGTGGAAAGCCAATCGCAGCACCGTGAGCGGCTACTTCCTGGCTGGACGTTCCATGACGTGGATAGTGATAGGTGCATCGCTCTTCGTCAGCAACATTGGCAGTGAACATTTCATAGGTCTGGCTGGGTCTGGAGCAGCGAGTGGCTTTGCTGTTGGAGCATGGGAATTTAATGCCCTTCTGCTTCTGCAGCTCCTTGGGTGGGTGTTTGTCCCAGTGTATATCCACTCTGGAGTCTACACCATGCCCGAGTACCTGTCAAAACGCTACGGTGGCAACAGGCTAAAGGTTTACTTTGCTTTCTTGTCTGTGTTGCTTTACATTTTTACCAAGCTGTCTGTGGACTTGTATGCCGGAGCTCTCTTTATTCAGGAGTCCCTGGGGTGGAACCTTTATGTGTCCATTGTCCTGCTCATCAGTATGACTGCACTGCTCACTGTCACGGGCGGATTGGTGGCAGTGATGTACACAGACGCTCTTCAGGCAGTGTTGATGATTGGTGGAGCCCTCACCTTGACCACCATCAGCCTCATCAAAGTGGGAGGCCTCGAAGGAGTGAGAACCAAGTACATGGAGGCGGTTCCCAATGTCACTGCCATACTGGCCACCGGAAACTTCACCTATTCTCCTTCTTGTCGCATCGAGCCCAAACCAAATGCACTACGTATCCTTCGAGGGCCCCTGGATGAAGACATCCCATGGCCAGGCTTCATTTTTGGCCAGACCCCGGCATCTATTTGGTATTGGTGTGCGGACCAGGTCATTGTCCAGAGAGTGCTGGCAGCAAAGAACATTGCCCACGCCAAGTGCTCCACACTCATGGCTGGATTCCTCAAGATCCTTCCCATGTTCTTGATAGTCATTCCTGGAATGATCTCCCGCATCTTGTTTGCTGATGAGATCGCCTGCATTGGGCCAGAGCACTGTATGCAGGTGTGTGGCTCTCAGGCCGGCTGCTCCAACATTGCCTATCCACGACTGGTCATGGCAGTGATGCCTGTGGGTCTTAGGGGTCTGATGATGGCAGTCATGATTGCCGCCCTGATGAGTGATCTAGACTCGATCTTCAACAGCTCAAGCACCATCTTCACACTGGACATTTACCAGAACTTCAGAAAGAAGGCATCTCAACGTGAGCTGCTGATCGTTGGCCGGATCTTTGTCATAGTGATGGTGGGGATCAGCATCGCCTGGGTCCCTGTCATCATTGAAATGCAAGGTGGACAAACGTACCTCTACATCCAGGAAGTGGCCGGCTACCTCACTCCACCGATCGCCGCCCTCTTCCTGCTGGGTGTGTTCTGGAAGCGATGCAACGAGAGAGGCGCATTTTGGGGAGGCATGACAGGTGCCACACTTGGTACGGTACGACTGATCCTGGCCTTCGTTTACCGCCAGCCTCGCTGTGACCAGCCAGACGACAGGCCTTCTTTCATCATCAACGTCCACTACATGTATTTTGCCGCCATGCTGTTCTGGATTTCAGGCATAGTGGCGGTGGTGGTCAGCCTGTGCACCTCTCCGCCAGATGAGGAGCAGGTTCGCACCACCACGGTGTGGGGACTCCGCAGCATTGAGATGCTTCCCCCGAAAGATAAAGAGGAAACATACAGGCTGACTGAGAAGACCCATATCAATGGCGATGGAAGCCTCCATAAAGAAATGCCCCTGGATGTCAGACAGGAGAGGTGTTTGGACGGCGTGGAAGTCAAACTCCTGGTCCCGTCCACCGACCATGACCCAGCAACCCCAAGCACAGAGACGTCCCCCGCCACCAGCCCTGCAGAACGATTTGGTAATAGAAAGATGGAGATGATGAGAGACGAAGACGGCTGCCTTGATAATGCAGAGACAAGCAGGTGCATGTGTCTACTGGAGTGGTTCTGTGGATGGAAAGAGGGAACACAGGACGCCCAGCAGAAAATGGAGCCGGAGGATGAAAGAGTGATTGCGGAGATGCTTTACGAGCCACCGAGAATTAAACTTCTCCTCAACCTGGGCCTCCTTTGTGTCTGCATCCTGGGCATCTTCATGTTTGTTTATTTCTCACTGTAGCTGCACCCTGCACTGAACTAATGGGGACTGGTAGGGGATCTTTTACCAAGGTGGAATGTGACATGGGGGGGTGGGGCTGTTACAAACAGTGGGATCTGTCTGTAATATTTACAGTTGTCTTTTGTAGCTCTCTAACTGGGATCTAAGTATTCTAATCATTTTTTTTAAATGATTAAAGCTTCTCCATATGAGAAATTGTACTCTTCTATGATTCTGAAGCTTATTTGGCACTGGTGTGTCATTTTTGTACAGCGCTTATTGTCAGCTAATCCTGCATTTCAGAAAATCTATTGGGAGTTTTAGAAGTGTACTCAAAAATAATTTAATATTTGCCTTATATATGCACTTATTCGTTTTCTTTTGTATGGTGAAAATGTCTTGTATTATTTTTGTTCCTTTCTCCTCTCACTCTTGACAGTTTGGCTCAGCCTTCTGGGGGTGTTGCATTAAAAACCCTATCTTGATAGGCTTACAACATTTATCTGATAAGACAAAAATGTATGTGTTTTGCGGCACATCAAACAAAAAGAAGCACAAAATTGTTATTTTAAGTTTTCATTGTAAGAGAAGAAATAGCCAAACTAAATATATCGAGGTACATGTTCATTTTGGTAGGCCGTTCACATTGTTGTCACTCTAAGGGATTTTATATATTGTGTTCTCTACTGTCTTCGTTCATGTTTTTGTTGCTGTGTTCTGTAATGCATTTCAACATCAACATGCATATTATGCACTACTATTGTATCATAACAAAGAGCCACAAGTACCAATGCTCTTCATTCAGTATCAATTCATCTTTTATGCATCTTCCATTTTTAAGTTTCACATTGTAGAAAAGTGTGTTGGTTCTGTTACATTATTTTATCATGAGTATGACATAATTCAGGGCATAAATCAATTCACCCACTATACACATTTCATCGATATTAGACTATCTCTTGTGTATCTACTGTGTCAATGTATAGTGCACTGCAGAGCTGAAATGTCATTTAATCCTTTGAAGTGCATCTTTAATAAACCTACCAAATGTGTCTTAGTGTGCTATGATAAACTGGAAAAAAAAAAGTCAAATAAAAAAAGAGTTGACGTCCCGAATATGTTGTGCAGTGAATAACGCATCTGTTTTAAGCCTTTAGATACATAAGCTTTGTCATGTAGTTCATTTTCTGTCAACTGCATAGCAGTGGAGAATGAATGCAAAAAGAAATCACATTTCAGACTTTTTGTTTTCGTGGGATTAGCACATAACTGGATGAGCTCACTTGTGACTTTTATCGAGAGTTATCCAGGTACACAAAGTTGCTTTGTTTGTGGATTGTCATTGTGTCTACAGTGAACAGTGACCAGACATCAGCACCCCAGAATACTAAAACATAAAGATAAGCTCAGTGTGTTATGTATTTTGGAACAGCTTTAAAGTGACCTCAGTCTGAAACGTCAGTGTCCTTGTGTGACAGACCAATCACAATTAATGCCGGGCGTAGATGATGCATAACATATGGAACGACAAGTGGCGATTGCTCTGTGGGGAAGAGCTTTAAAATGTTTCTTGCTGAAAGAATATACGTTGTTTTTTTAATGGATTTTATTTTTAGAAATTGAAAATAAAGTTTCTGTGAAGACCAAAAGAAGCGTCTGCTCATTCTTCTTGTCGTGGCAGAAGAGACTAGAGACTGACTAACATAAAGTCAGCCTTCACTGAATAATGAACAACCATTTGAAATAAAATGTAATTTCAATGTGCTTTTGATCTCTTGGAAAGTCAGGTGATTTATTGATTTGTGGAGTACTAAATCATATTGCAACATCACAGACATTCAGTATTAATCATGATTTCCAGCTGTTTTCCAGTTGGAAGAAGCGAAGACATCTGTTACGATGCAATTGCAAAGTGACTTTAATTCACTCCAGAATCACTGTGGATTTAATGTTACAATATATCTTGTGATTTTGTTGGTATTGACATCCTGTCACCGCTTGTGAATAACTACATTACTTGTCAGTTATAATTTGCACATGTTTCAGCATGTGGAGATTTTCAAAATTAGATACAAATGACTTTATACTGAGCTTGGGTACTCACATAATTGCCCTTTACTTTTCTATATATTTTGGGGCATATTGTTATTGTTGACAAGGATTATATAAACCTCAGCTAGGCCTTAATCTGCTCAGACCCAGAAGAGGATTGGGTGATTGCAGGCTTCTTTACATGACGTTCAACCAATCAAAAAGCTGGAATCGGTGGCTTACAAATCCCCACTTCTTACCAGTTTAACTCCATACACCCATTTATCCTCTAGTTGGCAAAAGCTCCTGCTCCTGGAACTTTCCATAAGTAAGTACAAAGGAAAGTACAGTACAATTACACAGTCAAAATGTTCTTTAAAATGCAATGTTCTTGCTATGAGCACTGAGGCCAATATGTAAAATTTAAAACCCAGCACGCTAATAAGGATTTAAATAATTGCGTAATGTATTGCCTAACATGGCATTACTTAAAAGTCACAGACTTAACTTTGTGGAATGAGTCTACCTCTGTCAGGAGGCTGCATGTCAGATGGTGTCATGAAATATATTTCTTATTTAGAAAGTGACTCATATCACTGATGTCCTGTGACTCCATAACAACCACTTACAAGGTAGCCTCCACTCTCTAAAGAGGAGTGTCAGACAGCTGGGGAATAAATTGGGGAAATTACCTACCGTACCAAGGAAGGTAAATAAGTAATTCTTTTAGGAATTCACTGAATGGAAATCTTTCTCTCCTCAGGACCTCACTTGATCTCTGGGGGAGCACTTTTTTTTCAGTGTGATCTTAACGTGTGCCGGGACATGATGTGCGTGGATTCACACCTGAGTTTGAGTGAGTGGTGAATGTTTCAGCACGCCAACAGATGATGTGTCCTCAACTCAGCTCAAAGAGAGCTACAGTAAACCCTTTCCAGCCCCTCAGGCATATGTCAAATAAATCATCCATTGAAAATTAACCAAGCAGGCAGTGTTGCTTCTCAGCTGATCAAACAATATGTTCTTTGTACCGTCAAGGTCGCTACTATATGATGATCAGCGTGTACATTTTCACAGCTTTACATTCAATAAAGTATTGTAATTTCAGGAGTAGCCCTGAATTGACAAATATCAGTGAAATACATATTACGTACGAGATGTTTCTAGCCAGAGTAGTAGATCTCAAACACAGCCGCAACTCTGCAAGACTCTCTTGCTGGTGCATTGAAATTTATTGCCTGGTGTTAAACCTTGTTAAACAGCAGTTAACACAAGCAGCGTTTCAAGATGATAGATATGTGTCACAGTTTTCAGGTATTTTGCCAAAAAGAAGGTTTTGTACCTACTTAACTGCAGGGGGAATATAGACATGCCATATTGTGCTGTGCCAGTTGTCATGGCAACCCATAAGAAGTTCAACATCAACAGCAGTTTATTCTTACTTCAAACATACAGAGCTAATCAAACATTTTATGCGTATCGTCACTGGTGAAAACATTTTATTAAGCGTTTTTCAGATAAATATTAAAAGCCACAATCAGTTTATGAGATGAGGTGCCATTTTAATATCATGGTGGTTTATGGAGCATATAAAATGATCCTAACTCATCCAGCCATGACAACAGAGTTGTCTCACATGTATTAATGCTCATTGCATTTGTGCAATGGATGGTTTTTCCTGTACATATTTTCATATATGTTGTTGCCACTATGTAGCTTTTATCTGGACACTGCTGAAACTTGTATTTGACTATTAAATCATGCGGTTTTCCTACTTTTAATTCTTGCTGTGTCTTTTGCTGCTATTTTGATTCGTGCAGATGGATGGCTCTCATATCTGTGCACAACAGCTTGTACTCCTGTTTCCTATGTAGCTGTATTAAATCTGTAAAACGCCAGTTTGAACTGTTTTTCCTCACTTATCACTCCACATGCTCTGCTGACTCCTCCACCAAACACCACCCAACTCATACCCTCCCTCTTTCCCAAGAGAAAACTAATGATATTGTCCTTGTGGAAAAGTACTGGCATCCAGGCTATGCTTTGTTCATTGTCTATTTCAGACAGTCACAAAACGTGAACAACTGTTTGGGACAAATGCTAATGTCCCAATGCTAACACATGTCTTCACAATGCTGGGATGATGGTACTGATAGATGGGATTAATGAGGTCGCTCATTGTATATAACTTGAACTAAAACAGATGTATTGTACACAAGTTATATGAATTTAATTATATATTGTAAAAGTTGTTTTCATGCTGCCTTCATTGCCAAGCTACCTTATGCACAATTATATATTGTGATGATGTATCAGCTTCCATATTTGTCTAAACTGAGAAGCCCTGCCTCAAATATACAACATGCCATAACATGACTTTTCATGTCTGCTGATCATTTGGCAACAGAAGAAAGATAAAGAAGTGTTTTCTTTATGGCCAGATGTGATTCTCTAAGATGCCACTCCTTGGCATGTCATCCAGTTCATCCAGTTCATCCAAGTTCTTTTCAACAAATGCTGGGGCGATCATTAAGAAGACGCTGGGCGGTGAAACAAACTTGGCAGAAAAACACAAGTGTGAATTTCCATAATGGCAATAACAGGCTTATTTAAATTATATCACGAGGCAACAGGTATGACATCAACTATGTGGTCTGAAGTAACATCCACTAAATTCAGTGGGCTATACTGATTAGAACTCATGTTGCCATGGTAGTATTATACTTGCTGTGTGAGGTGCGTTATATATAACCAAGTGTTATAATAGCTGTCATGTAGAAGAGACAGAGCAGTTGGATGGATAGTGCCATTACCTTATAGCAAGAAGGTCTCCCAGTTCATATCCCAGTTGGACCCAGAACCTTTCTGTGGAAAGTTTGCACGTTCTCAGCATGTCTGACAGTGTTTTTTTCCAGTTACTCCCACAGTCTAAAAACATGCATCTTTATACCAGTTGTGGTATTACAGTGTCCTGTGATTGACTGGTGACCTGTCCAGAGTGTGTTACCTGCCTTCACTTTATGTGTGCTTGAGACAGGCTCCAGCAGACCCCTGCAGCATCACTGGATTTAAAGCAGGTAAGGTATGAATGAGTCGTGATAATGATACAGAACTCCAATACCACTCTTGAGCACATCTCTGATGATGTTAACCATACTAAACTTAGGCAGTTGGAATGTCTTCCCAATCTTGTTCACTGTGTTGATACCATGGTCAACTGCCAAAAATACCCTAAAACAAACAAACAAACAAAAGTGCTTGATATTGCCACTCAAGTAAGAAAAAACAAATTAAACAAAATCAAAACCTTCTCTTGTTACGTTGGAATAAAAGACATATCTCGTTTGGAACACAGAACATTTTGGTATTCATATTTCTTGTTGTTTAAGCTTTTGCTGCATCCAGGCATGCATTAATCTAGCTGGATTTACAAGACACATGCCTCAGTATGCCTTTAATCCATATGTCTCTGACAGCAGAGATGTAGCAGCTTACTTTGACAGCAAGAGGTGGCAGTGAAGCAGTTCAGAGGTGGAGAAATACTAACCTATGACAAAGAGATGCAAATTTCACATCCCTCCCTTCAGTATTAGCCAGGCGGTCACACTTTCGTATCACAGGGAGTAAGAGAAAGTAAAAACAGTAGCTTATACATAGTCTGCTAAGCAACGATGTGCAAGAAATCATGCATCTCTCGAAGACTTCAGCATTTTACTCTTTGGATGGTCAGAGCAGTCAGTGAAATATTAAATACTATTAATCCTATAGTGCACGAGTGAATGTTAAAATGTAAAATCAGATTTGTTACTTTGTGTATTCCCATAAAAAAGGTCCCTGTGTCACAGTTATAAACAGGCATATGATTAAGATCATTCATAAGCACAAGCAAGACCAGAAAAAACCCCTCAAAATATCAGATTGGGTATTTGCTTGTTTTTGAGCTTCTTTGGCTACTGGACCATTTCAAACACAGAAAAAAAAACATTGTTATTGTGATGAGAATGGAAACAGCAATGTAGGGAATGTGAAGTGACCTTTCAACTATATGGCTAACACATCGTCAATACATTCCTACCATTCCACGTGTACAGCCCCAACTAAACTTTGGCGGCATGCCTGGTATTCTGACATTAATCCATGGAATAGGCCCTCAATGGCAAAGGGAAATATTTACCTCCCATCGTACTCAGCAGGAAGAATGGTGTCTAGAGCCCAGACAATGAGAATCAATGAAGCATAAGCCGACAAGGCCTTTTCCCGTCTATCCAGGTCAAACTGATCATTGACAACAACATTCTTGATTACTGACACATAAACAACACGACCACTGCAGTGTCAAGAGTAAACCACTGGTCGAGTTTAGAGATATGACAGCTCTGAGTTATTGGCTAATGAGGCAAATCATTCTTGTGAATCATCACATACCAAAAACATGAATAAAAACAATCCTTATCACGTTTGTCACATGGCCTCTTAGGACGATAAACTCACTGACAGAGCTTCAAGAAAATGAAGGTCTATGAAAAAATAGAAGATCTATGGAAAAATTTAAGGCAATAAAACAGGCAGGCAGTGTCAGCTGAGACCAAATGTTTATAAAATGGTTTGTGGGAAACAAATTGATAAGCACAGATAAGCAGTCCAATATAGACAAAACATCAAGGAACTAGGGGAGAATACAGAGTTCAATAAACTGATAAAAGGACAGGCTTGCAAGTCTGACAGGCAAGATTGCATCACACAGGTCACAATAAAACAGAGCAAAATATAGAGACAAAACATGGAAATGAGGTTGACTGCGGTCTGTAGCAAGGTATGGTGGGTAAGATAGTCTGACTGAATTCCTATGAGAGAGGATAGGTACAGGTGTGTGGGTGGGCGGGGCAGTCACCAGATGAGGGGACATTCTGAAGACATCTAGTGGACAGCAAGAAGATGAGAATGTGAGATGAAGGACAGGTCCTGTAGAGAAGTGAGCAGGGGCCCAGGCCCCAGGGCTAAGATGGTTGGGGAGTGGCTGGAATGGAAATGGTAATCGGTAAATTCCTGCAACTTCAAGTTCTTACACGTAAACTTGACAGACATTGAACCTCAACTTCAAGATAAAGAATTCAAACTCATTCATTTGATTGGGAACCGGTCCAGAGTGTATGCTCTGCTCTTTCCAGGCTGCACCAGCAGATCCTCGTGATACCAGTGGGTATAAAGCCAGTAAGTTTACAATATGTTATCCTCAATTATCTTAGCTGCTTTGCTCCTTAACAGTCTCACAAGTGTCTGCTGGAGCCAATCTCTGGCACACATAGGACCCTGGACAGGGACCCAGGACATCACACACACACACACACACACACACACATACACACACACACTATAGCATGTGGAGAACATGTCTCAACAGGCATGGATAGTGTCTGTGATCTAAATAAAATAGTAACTGTAAATGTAGGTGCGGCTATGTTTAAACTGTAGGTGCGGCTATGTTCAAAATGGAGGTACGTTTTTATCTATGTTTTTCTTTTTGTTTTTGAACATCTGCTTTGAAATGGAATTCTGCAATTATACACAAACATCAGAGGCTCAAAATGGACTAACCATGTCCAGGCCAGATGAAGCTGTCTATGTTTTCCAACTGTTTTGCTGCCATCTGAGGAACACAGCCAAGGCTGTTGAGAGACGAGGGGTGGTCAGCTGGTTGCAACCTTCAAATCTTTACCAAATCTATGTGCAGTTACACTGCTTGTATCACTTCATCGACTCATGATACAATGTTGACAGTCCTCTCGACTGGATGACTCTTAAAAGTAAACCATGGTATGATAACTCATTCATAAACTGAGCGTTACAGAGCTAAAAGGGCTGGCGTCAAGCTCTTCGTCATTTTGTCATATTTACTTTTACACTTTTACATAATCACCTGTGATGCATACTCCTGTAACTCACACACCAGTAGTCTTTGCTCATGCCTCATGGATGACGTAACCCCGAAAATACACGCACGCACACACACACACACACACACACACACACACACACACACACAAACACACACACACACACACACACACACATACACACACACACACACACAGACCAACATGGACATGTAATTTGTGAGGTTAACAAAATGCGCTCTGGAGAGATGCATTCCCGTCTGCCTGTTTGCGCAGACATAAATCTGCACTGATATACAGTGTTTGTCAATCTTCATTTCAGAGATTACGTAACATTTGAGCCTGGCAGGAGAGTTATGGTTCAACGGCTCTAGAGGCCCTGCTCTCTCCTTTGCATATGTCAGTCTTGCCTTGGGGTTTCTCTTGCTGCTCTGGTCCGTCTGTGACCCCTGACGTTTAATCCAGCCAGGGTTTGTGAAGACGCCACGGCGCCCTTGGCCATTTTCAATCGCCACTTTTCATTCCTTAGCTTGATTTCACCTGGGCCAGCTATATTAGGCCAGTCAACAAGCTATTTACATAATACCGATATTTCTGCAAATTTTCCTCAAGCATATACACGATGTCGCTCATCCCCTCACGTCTCTGATAGTGAGTGAATAATTGCAGGTTCATTTGTCAAAAAAATTTGAATACGCAAATGCTTTTATCTGTGAGTACTGTGTGGAAATTTCCATCACGGAGCAGTGCAGTCGAAACAGAAAAATACCGTCATTCTAATCATTATGTTGTACATATGCACTTAATGTGACATTGTTGTACGTAAGCAGTCAAAGTATGTCAGTTTGCAGTGTGACTCATTGATAAAATGACCCTTTAAAACAGGCTTAAAAGATTTAGTTATAACAAATTGTTTTGTGCTAAAATAACTAGATCCTGTATGTGTTGTTCACATGATCTGAGGGATCTCTGGGGTCAGATGATGATAACAGAACATATTTCAGGCTTATGCTTCAACACTGAGGTACTTTTGACAACTGCATTCAAATACACACACTTGCATTTACAGCCATTGCCAAATATGAGAGCAATCTGATAATTGTTTTTACATGTGGAAGAGATTAGAAAGCTGTTTAGGCTAATGCAGTATCACTATCCTTTATTGTGGCAAGAATCAGATGTCCTGATCCCCTAGTGTGAGTTCATTTCAACACACAAAGTGTTGTAGCGAGCTTTCATCATGCTGAGCCAACATTCCTGAGCTTCTAAAGAAACCTTTAAATTGTGAAAGACCAGACTGCGGAGAAATGTGCAGATCCTGAAAACTCAGCAGAGACTTGAGGGCAAGATGAGAAAACTATGAGGAGATTTGGATAAACGTTATTAGTTAACAATAAATCACCCGACCATATTTACAGAAACAAATTTAAAAATTAAACTACAGACAAGACCAAGCCTGAGGAGGACTTCAGGAATGTCATCTGGTGTCTTGCAGTGCACACGCCTCCTTTGCAGTGTGGAAATTTACCAGCTACGAGCTCATTCAGTTCCACTTTTCTGTGTGTGTGTGCGTGCACGTGTCTGTACGTGTGTGTGTGTGTGTGTGTGAAGAAGCCCAATTGTCTCTTGCTACACTCAGCAGAGTAGAGAGTCAGCTCAGCATCCACCCTTGGCACTTGATTGCAAAACATAAATGATCTTGGAGTGATCAGAGGCAGTGGGAGTCGTCCGCTCCAGCAGCGTGGCCCTGAGGGGGTGAAACACCTCCCTCTCGGGCGCTGGTTCCAGTTTAAAGCATTCCTCATGGCAAACAAAAACCAGTGTCCTTGAGCAAGACACTGGATCTTTAATGACTGCAGAGCACTGCTTTGTGGCTTATACCTTGTTTTTCCTCATTGTTCAGGCCCAATTGCAATGTCTTTCTCAACCTAGTGGTGTATGTCGACTTTTGTTTTTGCCTCCTCTACAGAGAGACAAAAGCTGCTCATCTGATAATGGTGCAATCACTGACACATGTCACCAGCAAACTAAGCTGTGCTGCATTGTGTTGCTACCCAGAGGAAGTTACTACGGAGCTGCCCCGGTCGAAGACAATGTTTCCTTGTATGGTACTCCCTCTGTGTGGGCAGATGAGGAATTACAAGTGAAATGTGGGAAAAGAGAGCATGTGTGGGTGACTTCTAAAACTCCTTTCTCTTTTTATCAGATGCAGGAAATAACAGCAGTCTATCATTTTCAATGTCACGCTATCTCTCTCTCTAACCCACTGACACATGCACGCAAGCGTGCACACGCGTGCGCACACACACACACGCTTCAGTCGAGCAGGAAAGATTACAAAAGTAAAGAAAGAATAAGCAGAGATTGGTGTTGTTGCTGCTGGCTGGTTACTTTGCTTCTTGAACTCCTGTGCTCTCTGGTTGTGTGTCTTCATCTCTGGACCCCTTGTTGCGATGTGGCCTTCACAAGTCTGGCAAAAGGTTGGTACTGCACAGATGAGCAGAAGCTCTTCACATGGGTAGTCAAAATAATTCTGATTCAGTTTGAGGTCAGTTTGGTACGTACGGTAGCACATTTGAGATTTAGGATATCTTCTGTATATCTTTTCTTTATAGTTTCACTAGATTAAAGCGAGGGGGATACACAAGTTTGAAAGAGCAGATATCACTTCAATTCACAACCATGCTTCTAATTAAGCAAAACTGGTTATTTTTAACTGTTTTAATATACAAAATCCTATCTATTTATAATTGTTTCCTCATTCAGCAGACATTTTTATCCGAAGTGATTTACAACCAATGCCTTCCAGCTATAGTACACCTCAACTAAAACATGGAGTAAGATTGAATACTGCTCTATGTTCTTCAGTCTACCAAAGGATGAAAGTGCATTAGTATTACAACACATGTAGAGTGTAAGCACAATTGAAAAGGACATAGAGAAGAAGGGTGAAGCAGATGGCTAAAAATGGCTAAATGCCATTCTTCTCTTTCTGTATACCCAGATCAGTACATCTGATTGGTCCAACTTGACCCTGCACCTGGAGGGGTCTCTGACCAACGCTCTGGGTCAGTACCTGGACAACTGGAGGAACAACGTGACAGCTGCAGCCGACGCCCTGGACGAGACTCTGGCTGAGGAGAACTTCCGGGACATCATCTGGTATCTGGCGCTGATAATCGGCATGTTTGCCTTCATCATTGTGGCCATGCTGGTGAGCACGGTCAAATCCAAGAGGAGGGAGCACTCCAATGACCCCTACCATCAATACATCAAGGAGGAGTGGACACAGCAGTCTGAAATTTTCAAAAACTTCTCTGCTACATAGTCTGTACAGATTAGATTCACAGAAAAAAATAGTCTCTTAGTAGCAGCATAATTGTTCCCTATTGTTGCAAATTCTGGCTCTTCAGTGTATTGTAGACAATACGCATGTTGTTCAGATTTGTGATGAAATAATAAACTGCTACTAAAGTTGAAATTGTGTGTATCGCACGTCTTGTGGTTGAACTTTCAGTGTCTATATTTTGAATCTTTAATTCAATTTATCTTTAAAATAGTATTATTCTGTTAAAAATAAATCACATAAACAAATATGTAAGTAGGAAAACCTCCAAAGGCTGAACTTCATTTGCTTTTGTAGAATCACTTGCACTGACATTATGAACTGTCATGACCCTAGCTATGGGTGCTACACTGAAACCTCTTTGGTGGTGGAAACGTCTGTGTTTTCCTTACTATGACAAACAAATGATCTGCTGTGAGTAAATCAGCAGAAAATGAAAATACTTCTTATCTAATGTTTATTTTCTTTGCCACATTAAAACACCATGCTGTGTTCTACAAGGCTGAGTTTCAGGTCAGCAGCAGGTTTTTACCAGCAGGAGGCAGAAGAGGCATCTGCATGAGCAACCCTCTCTGGTTGAACCCTCTCTCCTTTCCTGCACCTGGAGATGAGGAAACAGTGCCAAAACATTCATGCAGCTCCTGCTTAGTCAACAAAGAGATTAAGGTGTACGTGATGATAAAATGTAGAGTTCAGTTCAAAAAGGAAGTTCTTTAGGTCAGTATGCAGGATTGAAAGTGATCTATTGAGAAAAAAATGGGTTGCAAAGTTGTTTCAGAGACAATATGGATTTAAAACAAGTGCTCATATCTGTCAGATAATGTTAGGTTCATGGTCAAGTGACACATTGCAGACACAGATCTCATGGGACCACATCTGCAGAGAGGCTGTAGACCCAGACTATAAGGGTTGCCCTTTGCACACCTGTTGGCGTCAGAGCTGTGACTTAAAATACACTGGAATTTTCTACACTAGCACTGAACCTACTACCCACTGAGGTTTTTGTTCCTCAAAGAAATGAACAACTCAAAATAACTGAACCCCCAAATCTCTGGGGCTCAACTGTCTCCTCCCACATTGGCGACTTCCTCAAAAAGGGAGCAAGAGCTGCACTCACAATTAACCCCCCCCCACCCACCGTTGTCCTCCGCTGTCTCTCTTTCTCACTTGCAGTTTTATTTTTAGCATTCAAACAACTGGTCTCCTAAAAATGGGCCTGTCCTACACGGGTAGGGGGAGAGGAGCTACTGCTATGTATGGTATCCAACCCCCCCAGAAACTCACAGGCCCGACAGTGCTCCTCTTTCGCCTTTGTGTCCACAGAAGGAGGGCGTCAAGGAGTGCTCGCAGTGGGAGAAAAGAGTTGCTGGGTTCGGAAGATGCTTACAGAAGTTGGATTTCTCTGCACAGTTTGGAATGCTTAAGAACTGCTACTGCTGGACCAACTTTTACTTCTAAAACTTTCTATAATATTTCCCTCCTTTCCTTGCCCCCTTCCACAGGGCTTGGGTGACCTTTTTTGATTGCACAGTTTTACAGTGTAAACCTAAAGCTTAACTCTGAACCTCGGGGGGTGTGTGGCTGCTCTGGACCATGCTCTCCCTGTGTTTGTTTCTGCTCCCTCTGCTGAGCATCGTCCCTCTGGCACCGGCTGAGAAGGGCCTGGAGTTCCCACAGTACGACGGCAAAGACCGTGTCCTAGATATCAATGACAAGAACTACAAGAAAGCCTTGAAGAAGCACAACATGGTGTGCCTGTTTTACCATGGGCCCATACCAGAAAGCAAGGAGCTGCAAAAACAACACCAGATGACTGAGTTGGTGCTGGAGGTAAAGTGTCTGGTGGAGGAAAGCAAAACAGGAGGGAGCAGAGATGCAGGGCCAAATCGAGAAAAAAGGGCTAGACATTATAAATGTTAAGAAACAGAAAAGTGTCACTGAGAGGTGATGTAGAGAAGGACACAGCTATTTTTAAATCAAGAAAACCCTGATATATACAGTGTAAGAGCTTTGCATTAAAAGACAAGACTTCAGGTCTTCCCCAGAGAATATTACAACTATGAGTTTCCTCAAGGTCAGTGCGAATCCATGTGTGCTGTGTGAGTGCACAATAGTCCAGTGAGATGCAGTGCTGTCACTTCAACTTAGGTTCAGCTTAATTCACTGTGCCCACAGAAATGTATCGGGCTAATTCTCTCTATGTCTCCTGCTGGAAGAAAGAGGCCAAGAGCTCTTGTGTGCACGTTTCTGAGCACTGCATGTGAAGGGCAGAGCTGCCTCTTCCTGGTGGACTTTTAACTTCAAGCTTATTTTGCTCTCAGGCAGACTTAAGTGACTGGTGATCGGTGGATGAAATGAATTCCTCCATTTGAGTCCCATACAGTAGGAGCCGGTGAGCACTGTGCCCTGTCTCATGTTACACGCGGCTGAGGGCGAGCTGCCTCTGATGTGTTGGAGGTAATCTGAGCCAGGTTGTGCAGGCCTGATATTAGCACCACTTATTTTACACAGCAGGACAGGTGGGCCACATAACAATAGTAAGGCACTCATGTACAGTAACCGTACACAAAGAGGAACATCTGACAGCTGATCACGCAAACTACTATTTACAATGGCTGCTCAAGTGAGTGGTTAGTGTTTAACATATTTGCAGAACAATCCCAGATGTCTGCAGGTCGCATGGGTTTGCAGTTTTACAACCTGTTGTAGCCTAGATGTGTTTCCTTCAAATTTTCTTGTATTTCAATGGGTCATTGCCAAGTTTCACATTTGCTTGCTAGCAGTGCTTCCTCATTGCCCAGTACTGAGCCATTTCTCTGGGTATTGGTGTATTACTGCCACCACCTGTAGATCAATGGAATCGCACCACCTGCAGGCCGACACCTTTGCTTGAACCTCCCTGAAGAGGAAACATGCTAACTGTGGATGCAGTTGCAAAGATTACTGCTGCAAGTGGTCAAAATGGCACAAAATAGCCTTCAATGATCATTTGAGTAGAGTGCGGGAGTGGAAAAAGCATGTGTTGTTTGTGCTGAGTTGTTTTCTGGCAGCGTAGTCACACTTAGTTCACTTACTGTACTTCACAGAAATTGGCCGAAAAATCGTGTGCACTTTGCGCTGGATATATTTAGATCAAGACAATCTGAGTGATTATGTAACTGGGTCTCCATGAACTCTGCTGCGTGAATGCTCCTGTCATATTGCCAACTTTGGCACTGATGTTCTTTTTCTGAGGATCTTACCTAATCCTGCAGAAAAGCTTAGTAGCCTTGGTGAATCGTTTGGTTCAAGCTCATTATATCTGTTTGCATCATTTCATTTATCTATTGAGTCCTGTTTTTTTTTCTTGATAATGTTCCCTTTCGGTTGCAGCTTGCAGCTCAGGTTGTGGAGGAGAAGGACATTGGGTTTGGAATGGTCGACTCTCACAAAGATGCAAAGGTGGCAAAGAAACTGGGTGAGTGTACATGCAGCTCCCTTCACCTCACCAATGTTGACAATCTGGACTTAAAATCCCCTATTGCAGGCAGGGACAGTCTTTGGATGTAAATGTTGATATGTAATTCCCTCTAATTGCAGGCCTGGAAGAGGAGGGCAGTGTGTATGTGTTCAAGGATGACCGGGTGATTGAGTTTGATGGCTTGCTCTCTGCTAACACCCTGGTGGAGTTCTTGTTGGATGTGAGTAAAGTACTTTGAGGGCAGATTCCCAGCTGCTACCATGATCAACGCCACTCTTGCTTTGCTCACGCGCACTTTTTATCTCTCTCTCTTCTTTCTGTTCATCTCTAGCTACTGGAGGAGCCAGTGGAGGTGATAGGCAATGCTTTGGAGCTGAGGGCCTTTGACAGAATGGAGGAAGACATTCGGCTCATTGGTTACTTCAAAAACGAGGACTCTGAGCGTGAGTGTGTGAGGCTGTTGACCTTAATGACATTCCTGTCAAATGAACTTATTTTGTTTTCTGTCTCAACTCTACATCGGAACCTGATGGGTCAATGATGGCCTCTCTGTGGCTCATGCCCTTCATTATAACATTAGTGCCTTTTAACCCCCTCATCTCCGTGGATTTACAGATCCATTTTTACCTCTGCTGCACACACAGCTGCCACTGTCTGCTCCCATCTCACATGTTGCTGAAGAGCTGAGTGCAGAGAAGTTTGCTTGTGGTGATGAGCTGGGGCTACATCCCGAATGACCAACTGGGAGCATTAGGCTGGGGTCAAGGTTCGGCTATTTCCGCTCCCTGATGTGCACATGTCATGTATACAACAGCCAAAGAAAGCACAAACAGATGCGTCAAGAAATGGTCAAGAAAACAAGGGGTTCTGCAAAACCTTTTTGCTCACAACATGAAAGACTTGGTTACTCTCTAAACTCTCATTCTCTCTCTTTGTTTTCTTTGATCCTCAGACTATGAAGCATTTAAAGAGGCTGCAGAGCAGTTCCAGCCCTACATTAAATTCTTTGCCACGTTTGAGAAATCTGTAAGTAACAAAAAAAGGAGCCACAAGTCAACAATGCACGAGGATTGGTCGCTCTAGAGTCATGTGCATTTGTTGTGTCAGGTGGCCAAAGAACTGAGTCTGAAGTTGAACGCAGTCGATTTCTACGAGCCCTTTATGGAAGAGCCCGTCACCATCCCAGGCAAGCCTCACTCCGAGGAAGAGCTGGTGGAATTCATAACCGAGCACAGACGGTAAACAAAGTGCAATGATCAATGCGAAGCGCCACCACATTTGTATTTATCCCGTTATCACATTGTGTAAACAAATACTGGAACATTCTGTGTTTTCTGTGCTGACAGACCAACTCTGAGGAAGCTCCGTGCAGAAGATATGTTTGAGACCTGGGTGAGTGATGATTGTCTGGCTGCAGGCGACTTCACAAATTCTAAATTTAGCTTCTTACAGTAAACTGTCTCTCGTATTTGTGTCCTTTTCCACAGGAGGATGATATTGAAGGCATTCACATTGTAGCTTTTGCAGAGGAGGAGGACCCCGGTAAGTGCATGTTCATGCTGTATCTTACACTACTCTTACTGAAGTGGATAAAGCATGTTAAATATTGGAGCGCTACACCAGCTGTCTCTGCTCCTCTTAGTTAAATCCACAAAAGAATAAAAACTTAATGATGTTAGTTATAAAACTGCTTAATGAAGAAATACAAAATATCAAAGGCACCCAGTGTGATGGTTTTGCAGCTTTTTAGTAACGCATATCATTTAACTGGTGAGTATAAAACCATAAAAGGAGGAGGTTTTCTCAGCTCAGCCTGGAGAATGCAAATGGTAACATACTCAGGGAGTTATTGTGTCTGGCTGAAAATGAATAAACACAGAAGGGTGTTAAGTGAGCTTTAGAGGTTTGGCCTCTGTGGGTGTATTTTTGTATAATTTGATGGAGTAAGAAAGAAAATTTCCCTGTGTAATTTATCTGTGCTTTGTGAAACTAACTGTGATAACAATATCAGGGTGTCTTCAGTCAGTGCTTACCAGATGTTTTCAATGGCTGAATGTTGATTGTGTAATAATTGCCTCCAGATGGTTATGAGTTCCTGGAGATCCTGAAGGAGGTGGCCAGAGACAACACCCACTTGCCCGACCTGAGCATCATCTGGATTGACCCTGATGACTTCCCACTGGTGAGACGTGGCACTTAGAGGCTCTGTCACATACAAGTGGAATAAAAAAAGGGTCCATATGGATCACAGGTCTAAGCTGGAAGTGTTTTGCTGCCTCCCCCAGCTGATCCCCTACTGGGAGAAGACCTTCAAGGTGGATTTGTTCCGACCACAGATTGGTGTCATCAACGTTACTGATGTAAGACCCCAAAAATCTAACCTGTGCACTGTTGGAACCTGTAGGCTTTAAATGACCTGTGTGTCTGTGTGTGTGTGCGCGAGCAGGCAGACAGTGTGTGGATGGAGATGGACGATGAAGAGGACCTGCCCACTGCACAGGAGCTGGAGGACTGGATTGAAGATGTGCTATCTGGCAAAGTCAACACTGAGGATGACGATGACGATGATGATGATGATGATGATGATGACGACGATGACGATGATGATGATGATGATGACGATGATGATGATGACGAAAACAATGAGGAAGATGATGATAATGAAGATGATGATGAAACTGATGAGGACGATGATGAGGATGAGGAGGAAGATGGCGATGATGACGATGATGATGAAGACAACGACGACGATGATGATGATGATGATGATGATGATGATGATGATGATGAGTAATCATAGCCTTGGAGTAGTAAATTATGATTATTATGATTCTTCAGTCTTTGCTCTCCAAGGGGAGTTTAACATGGATTTTAAGCAGCTGTACAGAAAAAATACTTTCCACACAGAAATCAAAAATTCATATGGTCATTGGTTAAAAAAAGTCTATTTAATATCTGCAATTGTAATTTTTGACAATGTAAATAAGTCTGGCCTGGGTTTAGTAATGGAAATATCCATTTAAATGTCTGCACCAGACATTTATCTCATGGTACATTCATTTATATTTATTAATATATGAATGGCTGTTGATAATAAAGGACTGCTGGTGTCATTATCATCAAATTAATTTCATTTTTCAATCGTAGCATCTAATCATCTTGTTATGTGTATTCCAACATCATGTGATACACAACTTCCCTGAATTCCTATCATTCTCCGAAACATACATGTTTACATCAATTGGATACTCTTCGTTTCCTCTAGGTGTGAGTGCGAGGGTGAATGGTATGTGTGTGTGTACATCATGCTATGGACTGCCAAACTGTCCAGGGTAATATCTCCCACCGTCCAACAAAAATATGAATTCAAACTCCATTTCAATTAAACTTCCATTCATTAACTCCCAATCCTTCTGAGCCACATCTATCAGAAGACAAGTTTTCCTTTCACACCCAAAGAACAGGTTACTTTTGTACTTTTGCCAAGTGAAACGCTGAAAGCAGGACTTCTAATTGTAATGAAGTGACACTTCCTCCATGACTGAGCAGCACTTTTTCAGCGTTGTTTCTTTCAGGTATAATCTACTCATTTAAAAAGGTTGTTCGTTGGTTCATTGTCTGCAATGCAGATAAACCAAACTGGGCGGCAAATGTGTTTCCATTACCCTTTGTTTTTTATTCTCCGCCCCCCTGTCTGGTAACAAAACTTTCAATCTAATGTCTGGCTCAACTAGAAGAGGCACATTTTCTCCCCGGGGGAGGTTGACAGCTTTGAAATAGGGAAACCACATGCTGACAGGATCCATTTTCAAAAGCAAAACCCAAATCTCTTCCTTTATCTCTCGCTGACTACTTCCTCGTCCTCCATCGGGTTTATCTCTCACCTGAATTAATGAGGTGGGCCAGCCTGCAGCTGCATGGGGAGATAATGATGATGTTACAGGACTGACACTGGAACACCAATTTCCTGCTAAATTTCTCACATTTCCCTCGCCTCACATTCCTGCCCCTCTGCTTCACTTTGTTGCTTTCTTTGGTCTTTTGTGACTCACTAACCCTCCCCTCTGTTTCTGCTCTCAATGGAAGAAAACACAATCTGTGACGACAGGCAGGTTTGTTCTCTGGTCCTGTGTGGCAGCTTTACAAATGTAATGGCACAGGCCCGGACCCTTGGCCTCTTTAAAAAGCTGGACAGATGACATTTCTTTTACCGTCATACTAATAACCTTTTGCTGTCAAATACAAAGCTTGTTAATAGAAGTTGGCCTGGACAAAACAGGCCAAAGATCATATCAGTTCTTTGTAATGTCATGTTGTTTTTGGATGGAAATCTGGCCTCATTGTAGTGAACTCCCCACCAAACTAACACATATAATTGCAATATCAACATCTGAGTATTAACACGCTTCAGAATGTAGATGAGAAGTTGATTTTTAATAGTGATAGTGCTCTCTACAAAATTGTCGTTCACAGGTGTCTTACTATAAAACATCACCCATAAGAAAACAACAATAATCCAATGCCTTTAAAAGGTCAATACAAATATTTATTTTGTTTTACAAATGTGACTTTGACACAGCAGCTGTGATTTACGTGTTCTGTTGTATAAAAGGAGACAGGGACAACTTGTGACTAGTCAACTGCACAACATTTAGGAAAGAAATCCTTTTATCCTTCTTCGTTATGTTCCCTTTCGTTCTCTTTTCCTGTCTCACTCTCTTTCTCACACACACCCTCATGCACGCACCCATGCAGACACACACACGCGCACATGGAAACCACACATGTATGATGATCACATCGTAAATATGTATAACCGAGGCACATGTGTAGTCAGGAATTATATACAGCCATTAACACTCTAAACGCCTAAACAAAACTACACTGTCAGTGACCACATTAACACTTGTGTAAATGTAAATTTACAACATAACAACCTTATTAGTACAAAGGGTTTGAAAAACACAGATCAAATATTCATACAAATGAACAGTGTGTGATCGTCGCCCTGGACAGTGCTCCTGTCCCGCAAGCTGCAGACAGGTGGCAGTGGTGCAACACAGACGCACTGATGTAAGCAGAAATACTGACACTGGGTTGAGCTATTTATGTATGTAAATATTTTGTAATTGGAACTAAATTATTGATCTTCAACACTTGTTTAAACACTTGCCAGCGTGAGTTAAGTGACTGTTAATTTCGGAGAGGGCTGTGCAGTGGAGGCTCTTTTAAAGTTGCTCAAATATTCCTTTAGGTTAGGAGCTGGCTGAATATTTCACTCACACAGCTCTGCACCTCTCTGCATAATGCCGAGCAATTAATTCACACTTTCAGTGTGAACTGAGGTGAAATTTGGGAGCATCTCTTTTGAAATAATACAGCACACAGGCGACGGTCGAAACAAGAGATATATAAAAAACGTCAACCACATGAAGCTCAAAGCCACATATAGTCCCTGTTCTAGCCTAATCTCAGTGTACACTGCACACACTTAACTGTACAGAAACAAACGTGATGAGCCGTCACACATGCCCATTGACTCGACCATATGTATTCAACTGCACTGCGGTTGGCTTCAGTCCAAGAGACTCCAGTGAATTGTCTGACATTTACAAAACGTGTCTTACTTTTCCTATTTACAGTCCAGTTACCTCCACAAATACAGCGCAGACAGGCAAGTAAAAAAACTAAACAAAACAGAAAAAACAAAAAAAACCCCTAAACCTCAAAACATCATCCAAGCATTATTCCGATATAAAAAAGCATTGATAAAGAAGAGAGATATTCAAAGGTGAGTAAATTATATTCACATATAAATACTGTACATACATTTGCAATACAAGACAGTTAAATAATCGCAGGTAAGACTGAAAAAGAGCAGTTTTGGTGGAAACAGTTCGGGGTTATATCAAATGTCTTGGTCACTATGGTAACGCGAAGGAGGAAGAAGATACGGGTCTAGAGCAATCCCCAGGTGTATACTATACTACACTCACACACACACACACTCACTCACTCACACACACACACACACACACACACACACACACACACTCATACACATTCTTGCATCTTAGATACACATGCTACCTAAATCTTGAGCTCTTCTCCCACACCGCACCGGCTGGTGCATGCAAATGAAGGCGGGAGGAAATTTGTGAGGATCGTCTGTCGTGCATAGAGGAATACCTGAACTGTGTTCTGCAAAGGTCAGGACAGAGAAAGCCAAGTATGTTCCCTCCCGTTTTCTTGTCTTCCAGCATCACCCAGGACAAAGACATGGATACAAAGGTAGTCTATGTGAGATAATTACATAAACAGAAGTACAAAAAACAGTACAAAAAGCTATCGTTGAAAAAGTGAATCGTAACAGTCCTGAAGTCCAGATCAGCTGTGCTGGTCTATCGGTTCACTGTTAAACAGAGGTCTCTGATTGGAGCAGCAGTAGAAACTTGTGAGACTTGGGGTCAATGTACTCCTCGGTCACGCGGATGTAGGGGATCCTCTTGACGGTCACAGCTAAGCTAAAGTCAAGACACCTCAGCAGGAACTCTGTCCCCTCCTTCAAGCCGCTGGTGACCGAGGCCTCGCTGACCAATGTCCACTGGTCAGCCATCCAACGCTCGGGGCCGTACTGCAGGGTCGGGCCGGGGGCCAGGTACGCTTCCAGGAAGGCCTAGAAGAAGAGAGCCCCCACGGAGGATTATGATGGGAAGATCAACTCACAGCATTGTATTTTGAAGCAGGGATTACTATATTGAGGATGTAGCTATTACCACTCAATGAATAGCATGGATATACAGTTATCAAGAGTAAACTTGAAAGAGCACTCAGGACAAAGTGTCTCAGTAATGAAAGTGGAGACATTGATCTGATGGATGATTTCATGTGCTCTCAGTTAATGCTCTCTGGATACCAATGGATGTGTATCAGCTGCAGAAATATTATCTATGAGTCAGATAAGAGTGGTGCACTTAATGATGAATCTGACAGTTGTTAGTTACTATATTGCGGAAAAGGTGTGACCACAGGAGACGCAGTTATTTTTAAACAATGCAAATGTGTCGAAAATAAATTTTGCAAACAAAATCCTACCACAATCTTCTGCAAGTTCCGCAATTTAAGAACCTATAGAAGGATATTTGTAGTTTGTTACAAACAGAGCAGGTCTGACTTGCCTGGACAACCATTATTAATTCATCATTAGACCTGAAGAGAAACCAAAGTCTTCTGATGCTTGAGTTAAAGCACCAGCGGTCAAACATGCTGCAAGGTACATTTGCGGAGTCAGATGATGAGTTATCACTGTAATTGTGCACAAAGTTATGGTCACATTTATGCATTTAACATCCAGGCCGATACAGATGGCTTGTTTCAGACTTGTTGAGCAGCATTAATTAGTACAGCGCAAATAACTGAGATATGCATCACTGAATAAGGGCCCTCACCTTGGGGCTCATGTTATTGACGAGGCAGAACGCCAGGTGCTTCTGGATGCTCTCCATGCTGTGGCAGTGCTGTCTTCTGGTGGTGCGGAGGTACTTCTGCAGGGCTCGAGCCATGGAGGGAAATATAGCCAGGGCTGCTTCACGCACATCCATGATGTCGGACGGCGTTGTCTGCTCATCCTCTTTCTTCATCCGGCGGACGTGTGTGAAGGCCTCCTCCACAGCCACCACCAGCCTGGAGGAAGACAAAGAGAAGGAACAATGGGCTGAGGTCAGCTCTCTGCAGCTCTGCACCTGCTGTAAGGAACAACTGTGGCAATTCATTTACAGACATGGAAAAGGTAATAATGGTGGCTTCATCTTTTGCACTTTTGAATTTCAGTGTGATGAGCTTCAGAGGGACTCACTTCACTCCTCGCTAGTAAACAAGATAAGGACGAGCTTTGCTCAGGCAGAGAACGACATGAAATTTACTACCCATTGGCCGCATATTGAGGCTTCCAGCTGTGCAGTTGGGCATGAATGGAAATTGTAATTGCAGAGAGGGCGACTCTGGATTTGATTAATGATGAAGGTTTTAACTTGGTTATTTTGCCCTGAACCATGAAAGTGAAAAGTCATTTTTATAGACTAATTTTCTGAGCGACTTAAAATTGTCTGGAAAGAAAGTTTCCCAGTCTATTATACAGAATTTGGTTTCTTATGTTAGCGTATGTTTAGATGTCAAAGCCAGGAGTCTTGCTGTAATTCGTTGAGTTCGTTATCAACTCAACTGCACAAACCTCATAAAGACCAGTGTGTTGAAAGCACATTTAGAAAGTGTCTTACATCAGAAAAAGAAACAAACAACAACAAACAACAAAAGAAACAAACCTCTTATCTGTCCCTGTGACTCACCTGGCTCTCCGCTTACGGACTCTTCTCTCGTAGTCGGCCTCTTCATAGTACAGCTCATTGTGGGCAGTGTCTTTGCGTTTGGTGGCAGGTGTTACCATGGTCCGTGACTGATTCCCATTACTGGGCTGGGCTCCCGCTGTGCTCCCCGAGGCTGCGGCAAAAAGGAAAGGATGGAGGCAAAGTGGTCATCAGTCTGAGCCAGAGCAGACGGATCAATGGCCTCTATCTCAGTCACGATCAAGGACAGAAAAGCTCAGATCTCTCACTCCACAGGAGGCATCAACTAAGAGTAAGTCTGTCTTTTGGATCCAGATCTGAACCGTTTTCCACTTTGTTGACTTTTCCAAAAGACTTGTCAAGAGTGTATGTCAATCTTTGTTACGTATCTGGGGCATCATGGCAGTTTGCGTGTCTCCATCACACTGAATGTTAATTATAGCACAGAGAAAAGAGGCAATTTCCACTGGTAGCAACCACATTTCTCTACAGATAAATGAATGCAAGAGCCTTCATACTGGGGTGTGGATTAAATATTCATCATTTTACACTTCAAAGGCCATAGTTCTTGTCTGATCTGTGAATTTACTAGTTTGTTTGACAATCCCATAAAGCTAATGGAGCATGTAGGGCAGTAGTAGTAGTTCCTGGGGTTTTATTGTGGGGGATTCAGATGTGGTTCATATTCATGAAGATCGGTGCAGTTTGGGGGAGGTTATAGAGAGTAAGCGCTGCAGGTGAGGTAAGGAATATAAAATATTAATCAAATCTGCATAGATGAGTTTATATGTGTGTGTATGCTTGTGCAGGTGAGAAAGTCATATTTAATGTAGAGCTAAATCATGGATGAAAAACCATCCTAGTGTGCTAAGTGGAGAGAATGCCAGCAGATCATCTGCATGGGGAGCATTGTAAATATTTTCCACTGATAATATGGGAAGACAGCAGCCTCTTCAACTCCCTGGCCTACATATCCCTGCTACGGGAAGTGCTGCCTGTGAATGACTTTGAATGGGAGAAGGAGGCTGCGCTGGGTGGGGGTTGGAGCGAGCGAGAAATGAAATGAAGAAGGGGGGAAAAAAAAACAGTGAGCGAGCTGGAGACGGGCAGAGAGGGAGGAAGCGGGGATGTGGGAGTATGTGAGGAATGAGCGTTACTCTGATGAATTATTTAAGGCTTGAAATTCCACGGCCCTCTGGAGGCTCCTCTGCTGCACTTTGATAGGGAGGGAGGGGATGGTGGTGGTGGAGGGTAGCAGAGAGGTGCTATGAGGGCAGCAGATCGTACACTGCATCCATGCCATAGATCATCCCAGTGCAGTCGTGCAGCTGATGTGGGACTGATGTGCAGGGAGTGAGAGACCCCTTTTAGAAAAGGTGGCATTGGAGGATGAGAGCACAGATATATCAGATAGCATGTGTGTGTGTGGTAGCAGTGCTCGCAGTAGATGCGGCATTTACATCACGAAACAGGCTTCAAAGTGCACTAAAGATGGAGTGAACCGAACCGTGAAATTGGTGGCTTCCTGTGACAAAGTGCCGTGTGGGGAGACGTTGGGGACTTTCATCTGTACTTACTGTCCAAAAGGTACGTTCTCAGTTTGTTTTTAAAAGCTGGTTGCGGAAAAGATGGAGATGGAAAAGTACAACATCACGACAAGAGAGCGGACAGAGCGTAAAACCCTGGTCAAGCACAGAGCATATCTCGATGCAGGAGGTAGTTGTCGGCACTTACCGTCTACATTGTAAACCTTTAACCCGGCAAGGTGTTTGGCAGCCCGGTGCTTTGAGGCGGAGAGTAGTGCTGGGTTATGGAGTGGAAAATCTCTGTAGTAATACTCCAAAATGGACAGAGCAGCCCTCTGGATGCTGTTTGGGATGAGAGAAAGAGAGAGAGAGAGAGAGAGAGTGATGTAGAGAGAAAACTCATTGACAGATGGAACATGATTTATTCCCTAATGAATGTTTAGATCAAAATTGCACTGCTATTGCTGGGTTAGGGTTAATATATAAAAATAAATTCAGCATTTATTTATCATTTAATAATTTTTCATTCTTTGACTACCAGAATACTGATGGTCTCATCTGAGATTCCAACGTGTTTTGCTGGTTTTGTTGAATCTTGAGACACTAATTGACATCACTAGAGGCAGTATAACAGCTTTTACGCAGCTACCTCCTTAATAGGAGCAATAAAAACCTTCACAAACACAGCAGCATTCCTCAAAACCTGTAAACAAACTCTTCTGTGTAACACTGCACAGAGTAGTCGCCCTTTCAGTTACAGAAGCAACGCATAGGCAGCGTGCAGCCAGAGCGCAGGGCTTAACGTCCTGTTTACCATCCTGCAAGTTAATTCTAAACCATTCCGACGAGTAGACTGGAAATTAAGTTTTAAGCTTTATCTAATCACCACTGCGGCGTCCCCGTCCTGTCGTAGCCCCACACGCCATCCGAGCAGAAGCAAAGTCAGATAGCCACAGGATGAGCGCCTGTGTCCAGCACTCTCTAAACCCCCCCTCCCTTTTCTCCGAGAATAGCTCGCCTTGAGCAAAACTAGACGAGGAGGCTGATGAGTAACTGAATTACAGCCCGTGCCAGCCTTCCCTGTGGATATTTATTACACACATACTTCAATGTGACGGAGTGTAATGGCCGCGTCCAAGTGTCAGAATGTATGTCTCAGAGTGTGCTGTGCTGAAAGGTCATTTTTACATGTGAGAGTACAAAGGGAAGGGTGTATTTATAGAACCTCCTCAATCCTTTATTCCACTGGACACGTTCCTACCTGAGCTGTCCTATGTTGTAGTGACGCGTCTCTCCGTCGGTGGAGCGTATGATGCACACGCTGTAGCACGGCTGCAACTGGCGAAGCTCCAGTAGCACCACGGCCAGGTAGTGGACGAACAGCTGGGAGTCCACCAGGGACACGGCGAACTGGACTATACCATGGTAGTCCTCGTCCTGCTCAGACCAGAGGTGTAACGCAATGAAAGGGTTTCATCTTAACAGGAGAAAATGGGTAGGATAGTCAACTTACTGGAGATACATTTGATGGGACCTAGAATGCTTGAATAGAGTATTTATCCTTGTTCTCTGGTGCTGACATAGAAGCTATGGAACAAAGGTTTCATCACAAACGCCAGATGCTATTGCAAATGACCAGATTTTTGGTGTGGGAATGTTATGGTTAGTTTCTGCACAGATCCATTTCATGATTATCTGACAACCACACATACTTTGTGCTGAAGAGCTGTTTTGCCTGGAACTCACATGAATGACCGACCTGTCTTTGTGTCCTTGTCCTTGAGAAGCAACATAGCTGAGCTTCATTCCAAGTCTGTACAGTGATTGGGTGTATACACATCTAGCCTGAGATGTTTGAGCCGGAATCAGCAGAGGAATCAGATATTACGGAACCAGGAGCGCAAAACTTTTCCCAAGAAACTTCTGCATGTCATGTGCCTTAATTCAGTTACATACCTACACAGCGATGGGTGTATGCAAACTTTTTCATGTCACACTTGCATTTTACATCACATTCTGTGTGACCTGCTGTACACCTTTGATCAATCAATATCAATAGCCATTCAATTCTAGGTCCTCTTTAAATATATGACAATTAAAAAAAAAAGTCGGGATTACTCTTCCTCTTTCAACCTCAGAGACTTGGAGTCAGCCAAAATATAAAAAAAATGCACGTCACATTTTCAAACCCACCTGAGCATCAAGAATCCGGACCCCATAGAAGAGCCAGTAAGACATGGTGAGCAGGAGCGTGAGAGTGGTGAGGAAGGCACGGTAGACGCACACTCTGGGCAGGCTGGCCCGACCCGGCCGGAGGAACAAGGCCCAAATGGCCACCAGGAGGATGAGGAGCTTGAAGGAGATGGAGAGGAAGAGGCCCTCGCAGGCGGCACCACAAGCCTGCAACCTGTCGGCCCACATGACGGCGGGGAGGAGCAGGAAGACCACGGGCGTGGCCACCACCACCAGCCCCACACACAGGCCCACGGCCAGGGGCAGGTAGCGCCGGAAGCCCTGGGTCCGGTCCTGGATCCCCTTCCCCAGGCCCACCACTTCCTCCTGGGAGATGCTCAACTCTGAGGTGCCTGTCACAGCGGTGGTGGTTTCCCCCCAGTTATCATCCTGAGGCAAGACAGGCAGATGGAGGAGGGGTATGGGCTTTATTTTTTTACGCCAGAAAACAGATGCCCACTGAATTTGGAGACGATGAGAGCAGAATGTGCAGGAAAAACCAGCACGTAAGACCTGTACAAAAAATCCACCTTAGAAATTGGGGAGACAGATTTGGGTCATAATTCTCCAAGTGCAAACACTAAACTGTGAGCAACTGCATTCTTCTAAATGCTGTGAGAACCACAAAATAAATTTCACCCATTTTTATTATCGAAAAAACAAAAATGAAGCTTTGTGGAGTATGAGATGCTTGTTTTTGTTTCTTTCTTTTCTGGAATTTTAAAGTGGCTGACGAAGCAGAGTAAAATTCATAACAATGTGGAGAATCTGCTATTAAATATGAGGCTGACTCTCACTGGCAACAATGCCTTCATTATCCCGTTTTTCTCCCATCTTTGCATGAGCAGTCCCCATGGACTTGACGCACACAGCACTTCCTTTATGCTATTTGAAGATATTTGATTTTCCTGGAGTTTTGCCTCATTATGACAGGCCCTCTCCAAGTCCCATTGAAGTAATATAGAATGACAGGTTGGGAAGTGCAGTTATGCTCACATTTGCAGAGGGAGGGGCACAGACATATGTGGATGTGCACACACAAACACACACACACACACACACACACACTGAATCATATCAACCATGGCTTAAGCTTTCCTGAGCCCATCATTGCAAATTACAGTCATATTTACCCCCCTTCTTTGCCAGCAGGGTCAGCTTAAGCATAAATCTTCCAGACAAAGAGAAGCAGGGAGTATAAATTAATGACAAGTCCTCTCTAAAGAAGCGTTTGTTTCTTTGTGTGCCTGTCATTAATTGGAGCAATTAGCCATTCATCGTCCCCCCACAGTGTCCCAGCATTGTATATCACAGAAGTCGCATCTGCAAAGGCAAGAAGGAGGGCTGGGAAGATGACAGGCTGAACGAATGAGGTTTCACACATATGTGCACACACACACACACACACACACACACACACACACACACACACACACACACACACACACACACACACACACACACACACCTGAGCACATAAACAGGATGTAAAACTCCATAGGAAGCCATATGGACCCGTTGGAACTGAAACCAGACACAACACAGACAGACAGATTTTCACCTGTCTGGTTTACTCCCACTGCAAACCGTGCCACGGCAGGCTATTAAGAAGTTAATGCAACTTTCTCAAGCAAGTGAACCCTGCTGCTATTTGTGGAATGTGAAATATGAAATCAGCATTGCCTCTGTATATTTTACAGCCCTGAGAATGCTGCACGGGGGCACGTCGTAATGAATTCTGTCCTCCTTTTCTATTCACAGCTAATTAGCTCAGGATCGCTCCAGGACCGGATGCCACCGAGAAGAAGATGAATGGGTTTGAGATAAGGCGAAGGCAGGGGGAAGGGAGACGGAGGGGCGGGCGGCACTGGTTGAGGTGCGGGAGGGAAGTAAATGAGTGGAGGTTCCGGTGGAGAGGTGGCGTTTAATTCTGGCTCTGTGTCTGCCAGAGGTCAGCTATGTAACTGTACTGTCAACTCCATTTAGAGTCCCACCTCGTTCCCATTCCTCTCACATCTGCTTTGCTCCCCTGAAGCAACTCTTTCAACAACATCCCAAACTTTGGAACCAGGTCTGTGACCGTTCCACATCCTTTAACACTTGAGTGAAAGAGCAGAACAAGGGGGAATAAAGCAGCAACACCCTGCCAAGCCTCACAGTTCAGTCTTAATGATGAGAGGAGCGGTCGACCAAACACGCTACCACCACTGGCTTGTTCGGACTGCATCACAGAGCGCTCAGTGGAGGATAAAGCTCGGTTGCTTGTAATATTTTGGTATGATGATTGTAAAAAAGATTTACATGAGGAAGAAAGCCTGTCTCACCTCCCCGCTTCAACATCTCTGATCCTGAGTAAATTTGGCTCCAATGTATTTTTCCACTTTAAGTTCTGAGACCCTGGAATGAACATGTGAGGGCTTCTCTGACCTCTGTGTCTGCTGCATCACATTCCACGAGGATATTTCAGTCTGTGGATGGATTGACAGCGGCAGAGTCCGTAATTGGTTTGCACTCATAGAAAGGAGGACCTAGGTTCAGCTCCTGGGTCTGAGTGAGGGCCTTTCTGTGCAGAGTTTGTATGTTCCCTCCATGTCTGCGTGGCTTTCCTCCCACAACCCAAAAACATGCAATTGAAGACTGACTGGAGACTCTAAATTGGCCTTAGGAATTAGAGGGAATGCTTTGTGTATGTGTCTCTTCTTGCCTTCACCCTTCGTGCACTGGGATACACTTAAGCAGACCCCTGCAGAATCATAAAGCTACAAAGCAGGCCATGACAATGGATGGATGGATGTGCATCTTTACTATGATCTGTTTAATTTTATGTACTTCTGTTTTCATGTAGCTCTGTCTATTTTGTTTTCCAATTCTCATAAAACCAAACAGTAAATTATCACCACAAAACATGTCTTTTGTACCTGGTTATAGACTTAACTGAAGCAAAGAGAGTTGAAAGTCCCTTTGTCTTTGGAGGAAAGCGACCTTGTCTAATTTTCCTTAATTTTAGTGTGATAGAATATAAGTACCTCATAAATCGGCTTAAAACGGTTGAGTGCATGCATGTCCTTCTCTGTACAGTTAAGGACATTTTTAGCTATGGGTGTAGTGGATTTAACTCTACAGGTCACAATGGGAAAGATGTGAAAGGGAGAGTGATTTTCAGTATCATTATTAACACGTGTTTTCTTCTGCTATAAAAACTGCTGGCAAAAATGTGTAATTTCAGACATCTGAGGCGATTACGCTCCCTCACAGCTGATTCTTTAGTCAATGTGCTCAGTCTGAACATTTCATTCTCCTTGACAATTTCTCTCTTTCAGTGAGAGGAAACAACATATCACCTAGCAAGCTAATACACTGTTAAAACCAGCCATTAAGCCTCAACGGATTAATCCTGAAGATTAATGCTCCACTAATCAGGCCTGATCTCTATACACAGCACAACGAGGAGAAAGAGCAAGTGGGAGAGGGAGAGAGAGAGAGTGAAAGTGAGAGGGTTACAGGACAGGGAGAGAGACAGGGAGGGAGCTGCTGCTTGCTTGGCAGTTCCTTTCATCTGGCAGACGGTGAATATGGATTATGGTTAGGCCTGTTCCACCATC
Source organism: Karalla daura (assembly GCA_029224185.1). Classification (NCBI taxonomy): domain Eukaryota; kingdom Metazoa; phylum Chordata; class Actinopteri; order Chaetodontiformes; family Leiognathidae; genus Karalla; species Karalla daura. The sequence continues at coordinate 15,100,766 of CM055202.1, read as the reverse complement.
ACAAAGCACAACACAGCAACACACTGATTAGCACCGTTCCCAGACACACATACTGTAGACGCGCACCGAGCTTACTGCCAACTCCAAAACACAAAGGCTAAGCCCCACCGGCCTGGGTGGAGGCAAATATGACATTTCGACAGTGTTGGGGAGCAGATTTGTGCCACTGTTATGTGAAATGAGTCATAAGAGCTGCGAGACGCAAACAAATGGCATCAGTTTACAGTATCTGGCAGTCTTCCTATTCAATATTTACTCCATTGTCTTTTCACGTGGTGGATATTTTTGCATTAAAAAATATGGCAGCGTAGCAGCAATACGTAGGTGTGTGCATGCGTCTAGTCAATGGAGAGGGGAAAAAAAATCTAAGTAAAGTACGTGCGTCCCTCTCTCCATATGCTTTGGTGTTGCTGGAGCTGACAGTGTGGGTTGAAGCTGTTGCCTCTTGGCACAAAGCAGCGCGGCCAGTCTCAGTGACAGACTTGGCGCTCCCTCTATGACTCACTCACACAGAAGCCCAGGTCCCAAACCGTATCCTTATGTCATAGGCATGCATGTAAACATGGCGGATTATTCATATCAGCTTTCCCCAAAGTGGTCCTTGGCTGGACGCTGAAGGTAATCTCAGTCTGTGAGAATGTCTCTCTGCCTGACAGTGTTTGACGCAGTGGCTCCAAAAGCCACTGGCACTGCCACACTCTGGCAATGTGGCGTTTTTTTTTTTTTGGTAAAGATGGTGGTGGTGGTTGTGCGCCACTTGGACATATTTGTCTGGAGGGCTGAGGCAACACAATGGCAGATTACCTTACAGAGCGGACAATGGACGTAAGCTACGAGCTGACAATCACATGACATCGTGGAATGCAGCTGCCCAGCCAGAAGGGGATGCTGAGCCGAGATGGCAAAATAGGTCAGACCTCTCAGAAATGCTCCCAAAGAGGGGCTGAAGACATGCTCACATCACATAACCACATACAATAATAGTTTTGCATTCAATCACTTGGGGGATGGACATGTTTTTGCAGCCGGCTTGCTTTTCAGATATGCACACATACTTTTTCTCTTCTCTTTCTCCTTTCTCTTTGACACAAACCAACAGTGCTCTCTTTTTTACTACAGCTTTCAAGTAGGTCAGAGCCTGTAAAGGCAGCCCAAGGCAGACTTCTCTCTCAAGAATATCTATAACTCTTCTATTCTCTCCTTTGCTTGTCTTTTTGCCTCTCATTTGACTTTGACTTCCAGTGCAATATACAAGATCCTCTGCACTGAATAAAGTCAGTCTACATTTAGCTTAACTCAACTTTATTTATCATACGTGTCATACCAGATGTTATAAGCATTTGTGGATTGTGGATGAGAATATCTGCATCAAGTCTTAGGTTCAATGATTTTGAAACTGGACCTGGGAAACATTTAGCTTAACTTAAATCCAGAGTTTAAGAAAAATACCTCAATTAATGTCTTTTATCTTATTGGTCTCATAAACAAGTCGTAGTTTAAATGGGTGTTCTGCCCAAAAAGTTTGTTGTGCAAGAACAGAAACGGGCTTGCAAAGATGATCCTTTAAACCCACAACTTGTTGTTTTAAGCACTTTTGTACAGATTATGGAAATTAGATTTAATATGTTACCTTTACAGGAGCTGGTGGGTGGATTTTTTAAAAATGTGTTTTGCTAAGCGAAGCAACTGCAGTGTAATTGTCTGCACGTATAATTCTCCACAAGAAAGCCAATAAATGTATTTCCCAGCATGTCAGGCTATGATTTAAAAACATCTTTAATCCCCCTTGCATTGATTTAACTTTCCATTCCTTCTTCGAGATGCATTATCACATCATTTTGCTTCCCTGCGTCTACTTTAAAACCTACTTTGCTTGCAGAGCTCAGCAAAATCAGCTTTATGGAATGACTGGTACCAATTTGCAGCGCTCTCAGAGCTATCAGGCATGACAGTTATACCCAGTCTCTCTCTCTCTCACACACACACACACACACATACTGTAACACAGAGTTGTCCTTGCAAATCCACCACGGCCCAGGAGAGGGATGCTAATCCTTTGACCTATTTGATCCCTTGACACCATTGTTATTATGTGTCAGGCGGGCCAGTGCCAGTGGGCAGCCCAGCTGTGTGGGGACGAGTTTAAAAGGTCACGGCGTAGAGTTCATACGTGGATTACCGGGCTTTGTGATTTATTCTAAAAGAACAAATCATCACTCTCGAAAAAATAGCCGACATTCATCTAGCGTGGCTGTCACACATTTGTCATGTTGGGCGTTCAGTGAACACGCACCTGGCCGTCATCGCCCTGCTCTCCTGCCGGGGTGGGCTCCCCGGGCAGCGGCTCCCCGTTGTGAACGGGCGACTCTTGGGGGGGGGTGTCGGGGGGATTGATGACGACTGATCTCTCTGAGCGACTGCTGTCTTTGCTGCTGCTGGCCTTGTGCCGCTCCCGGCTTCGATCCCTGGGGGCGAACAAGCAACGACCGTGAGGAGCAGAGCAAGTAGAAGAGGAATCCAGACACATTACTGATTAACATAAAGAGTGTTGTCTCCTTTATGTTCATGCAGTGTTGGAAGATCAGTCAAGATCATCAATTTGCCCATGTTGGTGGATTAAAATTTCCGGTTTCAGCATGTTGCCCTGTCAAAAGAAGGTCACTTCAATAATAATCAGTATGTGTCAAAGTTAAAACTGTTAAAAAAAAAGCTTAAAAAAGCTGGCGGCAGTTAAGATTTGTCATTTGGCTTGAAAGATTAAAACTCAAAATAATTAAAAGATGAGAACTCAGCCATCAACACCCATGGAAAGCAAGAGCTAAAGTAATATACTAATGGATGAAATGACAAAAAAATGTAATTCTATCATCAAATCTCATACTTTTGGGCTTTGGTCTACTTTTCATCATTTTTACCATTCACACTGATTAATCTGGAGATAGGTAGAATCATAGACAGATTATCCATGTAGCCCTACATGGCGGAATAAGCTGTGGGGAGGAGGATAAATAGTCCAGCAGCAAACACAGGAGTGATGCATTGACAGGACGGGAATCTAATGATTCTCTCATTTGTGGAGCAGACCGAGTGAAATAGGTTAGAGCCACTCAGCTGTGACGACCCTAATCCACACTCGGCCCGTCTCAATCTCCAGCTCATTCTCTCGCTCGCTCCCTCTCTCGGTCCCTCGTCTAATTCTGTTTGTCTACAGCCAACGTGTGGCCCGCTCAAAAAACCCAAAGGCAAACACAACAAGCCCAACGTGCACTGAGGGCTTAGCCTGAAATATCACCGGCGGGGCCACGGTGAGGGAGCGCAGGATGGCATCCTGCGGAGCTCCTGGGAAGAGGGGGGAGAGACGGCGGAGGAGCCAGACAGGAAGCATACCCGTGTCGGTTCGATCTCCCCGAGCGGCTGGAGTGGTAGGAGTATCCCGAGTGGGTCGACTCGGTGTCCATCCCAGCGCAGGTCAGAGCCGGCGATTGGCTGCGAGGATGAGACGAGACTGGTGGCGCGGCGGCGAGGAGGGGAAGTTGCTGGCAACGCTCAGGAGGAGGAGGAGGAGGAGGAGTGGGTTGCTATGGAGACGGGCCTCAGGAATCCTCGACGACGGACGACTACTCCAGAGAGCCGCTGTGGTAGCCACATTGACCTGAGAGACAGGAGGAGACAGGTTATCAACTCATATATGATACCGTACTAAAGGTTCAAGGACAATTCAACAGGGTATTGTAAATATATAAGTATATATAAAGTATATAGAAAGAGTAATTAATAACTTCATCCGTAGTGTACATGACATTTTAAAGCTAGGGGGTTATGGATTACATTAAGATTATCTATCACTAATATATGTGGAAAACAGGTTTATTCCTGTTTACCACTACTGACATGCTTTTGCCTGCTTGCAACAGCTGTATATCAGCTGTATCTAGCTGGCTAATGGATGGATAATCTTCAGAGTCTGGCCTAGACTTGGCAGAATCGCGTTTTTTAACCTCTTATGGCATTGACATGAAGTACAAACCAATTTTCATTATGTGTTGAGACGAGGCATTAAAATGTCACATAGTGATATTTTTTGTGCCTTTTGGCCTTTATTCAGACAGGAGAGATGAAGATAGACAGGAATGGACCGGAATTGTGCTAAGAAACACACTTCATGCTTTACTGTAATTCATTCAAATTATGTACAGCGTTGTGTCTAGTTGTGTACATAATTTCCATAGCCTATGTTTTGCTACTTTTTGTAATTAGATTTTATGCTTATACATATGTTGTTCCTCCTAATTTTGAGGAACACTTTTGTTTATTCACTCTTTATTGTATGAGTTTATGTAAATTTCGCAGTTTCCACAGTGGGATGAGTAAAGATGAACCAATCATATCCATAGAGAATACATTACATGGTATTTTCTTACATGACATGAAAAAAAAATCACATCACAGTAACACTGTTTATTTTATATGTGCTTGAGAGCAAGGATTTTATTTGGACTTTTGACTTAAAGGTACTCAAATAAAAATGAAATACCTAATGGCCACAAAATAAATTAATAAACAAATAGCCAACATGTCCGCTCTAATGGCCTCCTGAAAGCCTATAAATGCACCCGTGCTTCCCCAGACTCTCCATCCTGTCATACATCCATAGACACCCATCCTTGAGTCCCCATGGGGTCACGTGGTCTTTATCTGCCTCTCTTGCTTGTGTCCTGACGTTACGCTGCGTGATGCGTGAGGACGTCTCTGTGCTCTGCCATGCACGACCGTTCATTTAGACCTCAATCTACACCCTGTCTGCCTCCCAGCTGTTGTCTGACAACCACCTGCCAATCATCATCCCCCGGACTGGTCTCTCCTATTACTAACCGGGATTATTCTCCCTCCCTCTCACTTGTTAGGAAATGTTATCTCTGTAGCCAGTGGTGCACACAAACAATAAACACAGCAAACCGAGCAGTGTATTAGGATGTAAATCCAAACAGCAACATGCTTTAAAAAAAAAAAAAACACGGTGAGAGGAGAGCACACCACTGCGGCTGATTCCATTAAGATGGGGTTGAACGTTTTTCTCTCCATGCCATTATCCATCATAAGAAGTGGGGCTGGCGAAAATGACAAACAACACATTTTCCATTAAGCACTGTTGTCGATGCATATTAATTATGTAATGGCTTTGCCACTGGCTGTGCTAGAATTTGCAACACCTCACAGGCCTGAACGGTGACCTACTATCCCCAGGAGCGTGGGGTGATGCTGTGGTGACGATGGTGATGAGAGGCACAGCCATCACAGCGAGAAAGGTGGGGCTGGAACAGGGGTGGGGGGGGGGGGGGGGGGGGGGGGGGCGATATATGTCTGACAAGGTTCAGCTGAATATATGCAGGACTGCAACAAACAGTCCAATACCGCAATATCACGCTCTCGGCATCACAGCTTGTGTTGCGGCATCAAATTTTCAACAAAAAGTCGCATCTCGTCTCATCCGCCCACATCTGGAGCGTCCACTGTTGCCTTGGTAACGCCATCTAGGCCCCATCTAGCAGTAATAATCAATCACCCCTGCTGTGCCTAAATGCGTCTGATACACTTATGAATGTGTGTGTGTGTGTGTGTGTGTGTGCGAGGTGGGGGTTAGCACAGTGAGGGGCGCACAGAAAGCAAACAATGGCCTCTGCTCGCACCAGAAGCCGTGCGGTTAAATGAATCAGCCTGAATTAAAGCTGTTAACCCCGTGAGTGCTGATCTCTGAGCGCGTGGCAGCACTATGTGGGCCAAGATGATCCCTCTGAGGAGCCACTCATCCACGAGGGGAGCATGAGGCGCCACAGTGAACCAGGCCATGTGGAAAATCGCTGCCACGGGGTAAAAAAAACTATCAGTTACAAACCAACGCATGAGTATGAATAAAGCATGCGGGGATAACAACGCGCGTTAGAGATGTGGGACTGCCTTGAGACTCTGCCTCATCCCCATCATCATCACCACCCCCCCCCCCCTACACCCCACCCCCCAAAAAAATGAAATCCAGCGGTCCTCAGAGATGGACCCTGGGTTGCAAATGGGTCCTCTAGTGAAGCGTTGCTTTCCCGCAGACCGTTCCGGTTGACTGCACTGACAAGAGATTCACAAGGGCAGAAAGTGACACTAATGCAAAACAAACACTCATTAACGCATTTGTTTAGTGGACGGAGGCTGTCGCACAGTGGGAGCTACTGTAATTATACGCACGTGCTCTGAGACTCAGACACATCTATATTTTAGTTTGTAGTTTAATTCCAGAGAGGGAGAGCGTACAGACTGTGCTATTGCAACAAATATGCACAGGGGAGAGACATATTATCTCAGCAGTGTTTTGCCCTGTTCATCCAACTCATTCATTAATGCTGAAAGTAAGAATATAGGACTTTAATTTATTTCATTTGAAGTCCCTGGCTGTGAATTTTGAGCTCCAATCTGGGCAGGGAAAGAGTGCAATGTGATCTTCCATTAAAGTGCCGACACGGTGCGGGCACCCGTGCATAGATCAGTCTCGCCGCTCATCTGGAGCATGTGCCGCGGTCTGGTTGCCATGGCATCTGTGTCCTCCCTCACACCCATCAGCCCCGGTGCCTCCCCTTCCTTCATATGCATCCCGCCCGGGTGGCATGACGCCATAATCTGCCAGATGCAGCAGCTGGCAGTCTGCTCGTCTTTAGTCCATTTACTTTATCGTGTGTTGGAGAATATCCAAGCAGTCTGCAACATGCAAGACCACATCTACAATATATAGAAACATGTAGATACATGGTTCATTTGGTATTTCATAGTTGTTTTCGCTGATTAAATGGATAAATGTTTGGACTAGGCTGGAACAGTGAATGAGTGGATAGCACCTGACCCAATTGCCAGGTATGACTCCAGAGTTGAACCAAAGACAGTGAGAATGACACTACTACCACTAACAATAATAACAATAATACTTATAATAATAATAGTTATAATAGGTGACACAGAGGATCAATTAACGCTCCTACCTCATGACAAGAAGGAACCAGGTTTGAATCCTCATCAGGCAGAGCATTTCTGTGTGGACTTCACATATTTTCCATAATAATAATAATTAAAATAACAACAACAACAATTTAAACGGTACTGATTGCATTAACTGTTGTGGGGATGATTCATCCCTTGGGGAGGTTCCCTTTTGGAAATTCAGGCACTGCAGCTGCTGGGGAGCAATTGGGGTGAAGTACCTTGCTGAGGGCCACTTCCACTGGCTGACCCGATGTCTGCGTGGGTTTCTCTGGGGACTCCAGTTTCCTCCCACAGTCCAAAACACGCATGTTTAGCTCGACTGGAGGGTCTTAATTGCCACTAGGTGTGAGTGTGAGAGAGAACGGTGTGCCCTGTGATGGACTGGTGTCCTGTCTGGTGTGAATTTCTTGTCTTTGGCCTTCTGCTTAATCGATTGTTCCAACAGCAAATCTGAGTCTTCATTAGCATCCTTGCTAATGAATAAGAGCTGTAAACAATCGACTCATGTTTCAGTGTTACATACTAAGCCAAAATCAGAGACTAAGCCTTTTCAGCTGTACAATATTGTACTGTAATAGTGGACAGTCTTTGAAGCTAAACACGCGCAGCCACATCATACACAGCACAGTCCAGTAAGCTGGGTAAGTCCTCTCAGACTAATCAAAGACTGGGTGCCACAATGTGTGCCAGTGGTATTTACAGTGATAACAATCTCCAATCCCTGCATGGACCTCAGATAACCCGGAGCAACAGCTGCTGATTAACAAAACATCCCTGCAGACTGGCTAAACTCACACGAGCCGAAGACTGACGGACGTGAAAACTGCCGTAGAGAAAGCGTTTTGTGGACCTCAGTGAGAGGTTGCATGATGTGATTTACGATCTAATTCTTGTGTGTTTTCCCTTCATTGTTCGCAGTGACGCGCCTGACCTTTGGTACAGAACTATTTGCTGGATTTGTGCAGAGAGCAGACCCTGTGACCTTTGGGTGACTGAAGTGACTTTCAGCCAAACCCCCCCCACCGCCCTGCTGCTCTTTCACACCCACACAGGCACACACACACACACTACACACACCCTGCAGTAAAAGGAGAAAGTTAAGACCTGACACAGTTCTCTGGAATGCAAACTTGGCCCCCCTCTCCGCTCATGTGGAACTAAACACAAGTACAGTAGAGGGAGAGGGAGCGAGGCGGTGCGCGTGCGACAGATACAGCTCGGGACGGCTTTAAGAGCACTGCCTCTATGCCTGTAAACACATTACTGTACAATACACAGTAATGCAGCGTGCAGTGCACCTAGATATGCAGGCTCCCTCCCGCTGCACCTCGGGGCCCTGAAGGTAGCTGCACTCCTCATTACACTTGTGACACAGTGCCCTGCCAGCCAGAAAGCGGAGCCTGGGAGAGAACAATGACGGAAGCACCGCCAGCACCACTCTCTTTTGATCACTGAATGCATGGCTTGCAGGGGATGACAGTGTCCTTACACCTCTGCCCACGGAGCTCTGAATCCGTAATAAATGGGTGCAGGTGCTGCTGCTGCTGCAGCACTCCCAGACGGTGGAGGCAGAAGGATGCAGCTCGTGGTTAACACCTATACCCAGCTGTGGCACGGTGCTTTTTTTTTTTACATTTTATTTCGCGTTGCCTGCGCGAGATGTTACCTCTCTGTTACACAGCTGCAGCTCCGGTTACAATAGATCCAGTTTCAGTCACGTCCCGAGCACCATTAACCACAGGGAGCTGCTCTCACCCCCCCCCCCCCCCCCCCCCCCCCACACACACACACACACCCCATTACGAGGCGTGCAGGAATACATTGATATGCGCCTGTGGGGATCAGAGCCAGCGGCTGGTAATAAAAAAAAGGAGGATGGGTCTGCAACATCGCGGGCTCGAGGCTACATCTGTCCGATGGGATGGAAACCATTTTATCCAAAGCCGCAGCTGCAGCAGCAGCAGCAGCAGTGGCACCATTGAACTTCATCAGTGGGTATTTCCTGACAGGGGTTGTGGCTCAGGCGTTTTCTGGCACAGATGAAAGCCGGTGCGGTGAGCGCACCGTAGGTTCACCTACCTTTTTTCCTTCTTCCCCCGCCGTCTCAGAGGTGGGTGATGAGATCCTCCCTGTGCAGCCTCGGAGCCGGTGCGGATGTGCTGCGTCTGCTCTGGCGAGCTGTGACAGGGGCAGATATCTCACAGCAGCCGGGGCATTGTGGTGCGGCAGCGCCGGAGAGAGACAGGGGAGACAGGGAGAGAGAGAGAGGAGGAGAGGGAGAGAGAGAGAGGGAGCACTGCCCTGTGAGGAACTGTGAGGGGGTGCAGCCTGGGACCACGAGGGGGCGTCCTTGTGACAGAGGGGTGGTACATTTTTCTCATTCCAAAATGTGATAATTATGCTGATACTCATAGAAATATCATTATTTACTATATAATTAGCAATTATACACATAAATGACAAATGACAGCACATATTTGTTTCTTTCTTGTTCATAGTTGTGTCTACATCTGAACATTGCGGCATTGTGTAATGCACCTCATGTATATTGCATGATATTGCTATTTTTAAAATATCCCATAAAGCATAATATCCACCCCATCCATACTAAAAAACAATGTGCCCTGTGTTGTCTAGATGACTTTGTATCCTCTGTTGACCACTGTCCAAACCTCTGCTCTGGGTTCACTTTCTCAGTTTATTCACCTGCCTGTGAGATTAAACTGAATTAAACAACTTGGAGAGGAAAATCTGACTTCTTCGTACCAGAATTGACACTACAATAAACCCTCAGTATGTTATTTAGTCTAACTGTTGTGTTTATGTACAACTGTGGGATATGCCTTGAATTTCCCTGCAAAGATAAATCAGGTTATTTGAACTGAATTAATAAAATGTTAAAATATATTTAAAAAAACATGGTAGTTGTAGTAGTAGTAACAGCCACAGTTGTAGTAATAAAAGTATCATTGTTGTTGCTGCCTCAAGTGGAGAGTGATGTTTGTATTAGAGAGCTGTTTTCACATTCATCCGCAGAAGTTTCACATTGTTGGTGAGACATTTCACATCATCACGTGAAACTTCTCACGTTAATGCGTGATTGCTAATCTTACTATGACATGAAACTCATCTTTGAAATATACAGAAACATTGCTGCAACTCCATAAAAGTAAAAAGAAGAAGAAGGAAAAAAAACATCAGTATCATTATATGACTCAGAGGGTTTGTTGTTATAGGTGTAACGTGAGAACTTCTGCTGTTAAAACATGAAACTCATGTTTGAAATGAACAGTCACTGATGAGGTGAGTGGAGAATAACTTGAGGAGTGTGACTCATCTACATGCTTTGATCGAGTTTCATTTCGTGCTTTGGTTGAGATTTGGAGAAATATGGCTGTTAGGGCTTTCAAACATGGTGGCATTTTCTCTTAATCTAGTTTTCCTTTGCATGATATTACAAAAGGCTTTAACAGGATGTCAAATAGTGGCAGAGAGGCTTTGCTTAGGGACATCATTCACACATTAAAAGGTTAACATTTTGCTATTAGACCTCCTCTGAGAAAGCCCATCAGAGGGCACTGTTGTCACCTCCAAACTCAAACAAATGCTCATCAAACTGAGGAATATTAACGACGTTTGAAGAGGGTAGAGTCAAGCTTAACTTGCTGCTAATCTGCCCACATGTGAAAGTCAATCAAATAGAAGCTTTGAGTCTATTTTCTTCTAACACTGTAACAACTGTGACAGAGCTGTGTGCATGATTTTTTTTATGTTGACCATAACTACCCCAAATATAGACGTCATCTCTAAATGGTCTTTACAGCTCCCACTGCCCCATTTATGTCCAATTCTCATGTTGGCCATAGCCTCTCTCCTCCCCAACACACCTATTGTATCCTGTGTGCAGGCCGAGCATGTAGTGTGTGCAATATGCACACACAAAGGGCCGTCGCTCTTGCTGCTGGAGTGGACATGAACAATACCTGCAGCCCTCGAGGCCACATTACACCGCAGAGTCACATAAAGGGCCCAGAGAAGGAGCCCAGGCGGCTTCTGACTAATGGAGAGAGAAATCCAAGCAGGGGCTCCTGTCCTCCGCCCGATCTCATACGCAAACATGAAAGCAGCATGTCAAAACACAAGAGGGGGGAAAAAATGTCTCAGTGATTTATGTTTGTCAGCATAAATTATGCATATTCCCATGAGACCAGATGAGAGAAAGTGCTACTGTGAACCTTTGTCAGTTGTTTTGATATTAATCCCAAAGAGGCTCAAAGCTACTTCTGTCGTTTAGTCTTAGAAATGAAAACTGTGGACCCCCTGACGTGTCGACTGGGCTGCTGTGCTACACTCTGAGTGTGTGTGCTTCTGGCCCACACTCGCTACCACTCACACTTTAGTTAATCACTGCTAATGAGAATGAGTATTGCGTGGCTTTACGGCTGTGTCTTTAACAGTACACACTTACATTACCGATTCACACTCCGCATGTATGCTAGTGTCTGTGTGAGGTCTGAGAGAGGAAGCAGATGGGTAACAATAACGTGATTGCACTGGCTCCACAGGAGAGACATTTACCTCAACAGAGGGAGAGAAACCCTAAAATAAAGGGTGTTCACCCGTGTGAGCTGCTATTATCTGCTTTACGTGGAATACAAGATGAAATGATTCAGTAAAATTGCTTGTTCAAATACTGATTTTAAGATAAGGCTTAATGTTGTCTTTGCCAGAAGAAAATACTGTGATAACAGCGCCAAATATATTTTGTAAACATTTTTTTAGCTGTCACATTTTATTTCAGTTGCGACTGAATGCCACATGGTGAAAAGACAGAAGAGCTGAGAGGATTATTCATTTGGTGTAACTGAAATGAATGCTTCACGGGACATAGTCACAACAAGAAGGCAGCAAATTTATCAGCAGTCAAGCACGCCGTTGCTTTAGTAGATTGGCTACATAAAGATGACATTATTAGAGATGTTTCTGTGATTTTAACATTGTGACAAAAGTGAGAACACGGTTGTTCAACAAATGTTTCTCATGGTGAAAAAAACACTGTGATCTTGTCTCTTTGTCTACTGTGTATTTAGGTCCGGGTCTATGAGATCAGAGGTCCAAACACTCCTCTCCCCTCCCACTGTCACCAACTCCTCCTGGAGGATTCTGAAGTATTTCTAAGCCAGTTGAGAGTTGAAATCTCTCTGGTGTGTCCTGGATCTGCCTCTGGGCCTTCTCCCAGATGGATCTGGCTGGAATGACCACCCAGGAAGGTCTCCATGGGGCATCCTGGCCAGATACCTGAACCACCCTAGCTAACTCCTCTAAATGCAGCTGAGTGATGGCTCCATTTTGAACACGGTGCTGTCCCATCTTGTATGTCTACCTCCTGCTCCATTTTCCCTTAGCTTGTGAATAAGACCCAGAAATGCATGGGCTCCTCCACTGGAGGGAGTGACTCCTCCCTGACCTGGAGTGACCACTCTGCCTTTGGCGTCCTGGCTGGGAACCATCACTGCAGATTTCGACGTGCAAAGTCTCATCACTTCACACTCAATACCAAACCATCCCACTGTGAGCTGGAGGTCACTGTTTGATGAAACCAGTAGGACCACCTCATTTGTGAAAAACAGAGATGGAATCCAAGAAACAGTATGATATTCCATAATAATTTTATGATGAATAGGAGCCTTTTCATGGCTGGTCCTTCTCCTCCGGCTGCGGTCTAAACCTCCAGCACGTGGTTGAGGTAGGAGATGTAACAGATTGCCAGCCGCAGGATCTCGATCTTGGACAGTTTCTTGTCCGGTGGCAGCGTTGGGAGCAGCTTCCTCAGCTCTGCGAAGGCCAAGTTGAAGGCCACCACACGCACACGCTCCCGGGTTGCGTGCGCAGATCGATACTTGGCTGTCGCGCGCCTCCTCCTCCTCTTCTCCTCCCTGCTGAGGGCAGGCATGTGCATGGAGCCACGCTGCATGCACAGGATATCTGGCAGCGTGTCACAGGGCGAGTGGGGTTCAGGCTGGTCAGGGCTGAGCATCATAGTTCACAGTGAAGGATTCTGAAAACACAGAAGCATGGACATAATTCTGGTACAGCTATAACTATTAGCAGCAGTTCAAGGACCTGAAATTCTAAAGAGACTTAGAATTAAGCACTAAAAGTGTAAATGAGCACAGTACAAATGACTAGCAAGTATGATAGAAACTATGGCAACACAGTTTATAATTATGATATTTGCAGCATGATATTGCAATGGATATGTACACCATGTGAATGGCATGATATGGTGTGGATGAAATATAGACAGAATATACATGTTCTGGAGAGAATATTTTGTACATACAGTGGTATACATACTGTATGATGATGAATGGGTGGTTCAAGTTGGTCACAGAGAAGTCGGAGTGTCTGTCTGTCTTACATGTTGCAAGCAAAAATTGTAAAGGCTAGATTGTGTTTACTGCTTCTTTCATCGAGGTTTTCAGTGTATCCGTGATACATGAGCATGTCTTAACAGAATGGGGACCCAAAAATCTGAGGGACTGGTGCTGCCCCCTGGCGGCAGGTCCACACAAGCGCCGCTGTCCGAGGTGCTGAAGGACTCCGCAAGGAGGGGCGACTTCAAGCAATCCTCACTTGCACATCTCTCTAAATTATATAACCATTTGTATTCTCAAAACAGAATCCAAGCCGCAAACATTAACGCATATATTATATACCGCACAGCTCGATCATTTTTGCACCAAACACAAAAACAAATTCCTCGTAGCAAGTTGTACGAGTACTTGGCAAAGGACATGTGATTGTAATTCAAATTAGCGTACATAATGCATGAACTATAGCTCGAAAGGTCTTAATCTGCTGTAGAAAATGGTGAAACCAAAGCACTTTCTAGCATCTTACTGATGCCTTTCAGTTCGTTACTAACTCAGAGCAACGCTTCTCTGAACTGCTCCGGGCAACACGGATTGAAGACTATGCTTTCTTTTCTATATTCTCTCTGTGTTGTAACGCAAATCAAACGCTTCACATTTGTAACAAAACTTTTTCTTTTAAGTTTCAGACCAGGATTCGTAAGGAAACGGTCTGGAAACGGTGAGATATGAACCAACAGGAGACATGAACTCACCTGCAGGGCGCATTCACAGATCCCTCATATCAAACTCTTGGAGTCGTCTCTCCTGCAGCCTCCTCCATGCTGTCCAGGCTTAAAGAGCCGGGGGCAGTCGGGTCAGACTGCGCGTCACGGTTTCAGGTGTGCATCGCTGCTCCTCTTCCTCTCTTCTCCAGGACCAGACGAGCTGCAGTCTCTCCGCCCCTGTGCGTCCACAGACCGGCTGAGGAGGAGCTGGGGAGGTGTCTGTTTCACTTTCAGTCCCAGAGCTGCGTTTGATCTCCAGGCGTTTCTCCCTGATTGAACCTATTAGCAGCCTGTCGAGCTACTTCCACTGGCTCTACATTTCTCTTGGATCTTGTTTGTTCGAGGTTAAAGAGAAGGGACCTTCTGTTTCATTATGATATTACCTTCAGTACATTCTCATCTTTACCTGGGCTGCCATTAGAAATTCAAGTAAGGAAAAGCTTTAAAGCTTTAAAGGAGAACTAGAATGAAAAGTTCTAAAAATAAGCATTTGGTCAATTTTGTTCAATTACTATTCAGAGCCAAAGATGTACAACAATTACCAAAACATCAAGTCCTTATTTTGATTAACATAAGACGTAAGACAAACGTGACATAAAACATGACAAACCAAAGCAGTTTTCCTTCCTGGCTAAAGGTGTACAGGGGATTCAAAACCAACATCACATCCTCTTTCATGTATAAATTTCATATATTGAAATGTAAGTTTGAACAGAGACAGAATATGACAAATCAGTAAAGGAAGGCACACAACAGCAGAGTTCGCTAAAGCTCCTGGGTCTTCCTCCATATCTTATTTCTCCTCTGATTCTGGCTCAGACATTTAATGTTGGATGTATACGTGCTCCAGTGGTGCATCGCCTCAGGTAGGACTGGTTTGGGAAAAAGTTTCTTATCTCTGCAGTTGAAGTAGGAACATTAAGTCATGTGATTGTCTGTGTGAGTGGCAGGCAAGAGAGCCAATTGCCATAAAGCTTTCGAGTGGTTGTTAAAAAAGCATGAAAAAGATCTGTGCAGAAATGGACCTTAAAATTCTGCTCCTAAAGTAAGATTTTACAGGGCATATAAAATAGCATCAGAGGCATTTCTGATGAAAGCAATGTTCCATGGCTTCTATAATAGCACCAGAGAACAAGGATAAATACTCCATCCAACCATTGTAGGTCACTTTTAAATGTGCTATATAAATTACAGTTGCTCACATACTTACATGCGCTGTAATGCAAGGCGTTAGAGTGAGCAACCCTTATAAGTGCAGTGTCCAAATATTTTGTGTCTGTTGGACAAATGTGGATGTTTTGATTTACAGACCCGATACAGTCTGTTAATTCCACACACACTCGTCTCTAAGCCCTGCGTCTAAATCAGCAGCGGGCTTGTAAAAATGCTGCAGATGATCGAGCTTGGGTTCAATAAAAATTAACAACTTATAACCAAACCAAATGTTGTGCACTGCGGTTTGCCAGTCTGCAGGCCTTGGCTTTTAGAGGAGACCTAGAATGGTTGAGTTGAGTACCCATCAATACGAGCCTTTTAAAATCCTGTTTTTGGTGTGGGAATGTTACGGTCCACTTTTTTCAAAACAGATTAATGGCGCCATGCATGCACATCCAGCCTGATGTGTTTGAGCCAGAATCGGAGAATGAGTCAGATACTGAAGAAGAACCAGGAGCATGTGTATGACATTTCACCAGAAACACCAAACTGCACGTGTGAACCAGTCTTTTAAAGTCAGTATCAGTATCAGAAGTGATACTCCACATCATTGGCTGAGAATGGATGTTGTTTTCCTACAAAGCCAAGGTTAAAGCTATTTTCTATGACATGTCTGAGGCAGCTTTCACCAATCAAAGCACATATGCAGTGTAGGGTGTATGTGTGTTATGGTAGAGGGGTGTTGGCATTTTATCTGAGAGGGAAATGTCAGCGCTGATCATTACTAACATCATCACCGTGAATAAATCACCAAAGGGCCAGTGCTGGTACGCCCTTAGTGGGAAATCCTTCCCCCCCGACGGCATTCAAAACAGCAGCAGAAATGCTCAGTGGGGATCATGTGTAATTATTGGCAAGACTTTGGCATATGGCTAACGTCGTTATCATCCTCTCCAAGCTGTGACCATTTCTGGCTTTTGCTGATTGGGAAATATCACGGAGATGAATCATGTTATAGAGATGATCACTGGTATTTGTACAGGTGGCATTTCAGCGATGACTTGATTTAAGGGTCGGAAACTTTTTCGTCTTGCACCTTTTCAGTGTGGGTGGACTTAGTGTGGCGGCTCACAGACATAAATGTGTATCTGAGTAAAAATGTCATGAATGTATGGTTTTGATTCATATTTGTTTCTACCTCATGTAGACTGTGGCGTAAGACATTTTTTATGGCACTAGAGAGGACTGACATTTCAATTTAATTCAGTGTTGTGATTCATTCTTTCTTTGTTCATTCAGTCTTTGTTCATCCACCTTTCAGTGTGCAGAAAGAGCTTTTTGTATCTGGAGGCTCCAGCTTTGACTCCAGCTGTGATGAACAGATATCCCTGCTCACCTATCACATCTTTAAGTCTGAGGAAAAGTGATAAGCGGGTTATGTAATTCAGGGTTTCAACCACAACCCAGACATATTTCATCATCTAGTTTATTTCCAAACGCATTAAAGATATTCAGCATTCAAAGACACAGCTCGATTTCAGCAGAATCCCCGGTGGGCAAATCACACAGGGACATTCAGGTTGTGTGCCCCCTGCTACCCTCCTCCTAGCCCCTCTCGTTTCCCTCCCTCCTCTTTTTTTTTTCTTTTTACAGCAACTCTCCTGGGTTTGACTCCTCGTCTGTACCAGTCTGGACACCATCTGTTTAAAGGCCAGAGCCACAGACCTCCCATTTTCATCTCCTCCTCCTCATCTGCTCATGCATGCACATGCAGGCCTGTGTGCTAATGAACATTATTTAAAGGACACCTCGAGTGAGGAATCGTCCTTACAATGGCTTTGACGAGTAATGACTAATGCCCAGCCAAAGATGCACAACATGACCAAAAACAGCGTGTCGTCACATACTTTCACGTTTTGAATTCTGTAATTTTGTAATTATTTTGTACTTATAATGCACCCTCCTACTTCTACAATAACTTGCATATCCCTCTATGCTTCAATACATGACTAAATGACAACCAATCAATCAAGCCCACATATGGTTGCCAGAAAAACCTGAGGAGCGTATCACATCTTTACAGACACTGTACACTATAATAGCTTTTATGTTGGCACCAAAGAACAAGGAGAAATTTTTCAACCACTCAAGTCATAGTATCTTTTGTGTTCAAACTCCATGAAAGGGCACATGCAAATGTTTGAGCTGACCTGCTATGTTTGTCTGTGTCTGCATAAATTACACAGCTTCCTCTTCCTCTGTGATTGTGTGTTACAAGCAAATCATGGCCGGATATGTAAGCCGTGGTAGCTTCATTTTATACAGCCCCTATCTTTCTCACCCCCTCCCTCACTTCGCCCCTTTGTCTGGTTACCATCTGCTGTCTCATATTGTTTCTGCTGATTTGGAATCGGATGACAAACTAATCGATCAGCTTTGTCACCATGGCGACGGTGATGAGGAAGACGAGGAGGTGGTGAAGAGAGCTAGATGGGTGCAACATTACAGCAGCGTTGCAATGTCTCTGAGGGTGTTTGCAGTAACCTCCACAAACACTTGATCTTTGCTGATTCATTATTTAAGACAGGTGAATCATCCCCGACAAAAACAAAGCATTCAACCCAAAATGCCACTCACATAAATAATACATTTGATTGTGTCAGGGATGCACCATGCACTCTCTTTGATAGTGGATTATTCTCCTGACAGTTTTTCCACCTAAAGATCTGAAGACTTGAAAGGTTCAGTGTTTGCCATCTAGTGCCATCTAGGTTGCAGATTGCTGTGACGGCAGTCCCCTTGCTTCACTTTCTTATCTTTTTAATTTATTGGTTTAGGTCCATGATTTTGTATTTTGAGTTATAAAATGTTATTGTATTTTACATGCACTGGAGTACTGCGCTCCAATGTGCAATTTTTCTCACATGTGTGCTTGTGTATGTATGTATGTTTTTAAACTGAAGTGGCTCTGATGCCTAGGACAATCAATTTAAATCGACCCTCCTCTAATGAACAAGAAGAAGAACATACAGTAGCTCCTAAACTAGTATAGAGAATAGAACGGGCCTTTATCTGTCCCACAACAGGGAACTTTCCTGCAATTGAAACTGAAACCTTGAAAAATAAGGGTTTGTAGTGTTTAGGTTGCAAACAGAAACAGCATGGTGGTGCAACATGTGGACCACAGGCAGGTACATGGATGAGTTGCAAAAGCCACAAACATGAACAGGAAACACATGGAAAGAAGTAAAACAAAAAGCCAGATGAGACTCTTGGGGAAAAAAACACAATTTCTACTTTAAATCCCTAGTCTCAGATCCCTGGTTTTAATCCTTCAAGCCATTCCTGTGTGGAGCTGCAGTTTCCTCCCACAGTCCACAGTTGACTGGAGGCTTTAAACCCTTGGTCCTAGGTCTCATTGTGCCCAGCAGTGAACTGGTGACCTATTCAGGATGTATTCTTTGCCTTTGCCTGTACTGAAGATAGGCTCCTGCAATGCAGCTTTAATGTCAAGGAGGGACGGATGGGTGTAGAAAACCCAAATCTTGCTAGCACGTTGCCGTACCTATATTGATAGTTTAAAGTAATTCAAACAATTTGCTCATGTTAATTACTTGGCTGATTTAATGAAATTAGACATACAAAAATACGCATACCTGTCTGGAGACACAAAATGTGAGATTTCTGAAATAAAGTAAATGAATGGCGAAGATGGAAAAGTTTTCGGTTTGCCTTCTGTTTACTGACAAAACAAGCAGCTGATTTTGTCACTTAAAAGAGTTTTGATTCCAATCTGGCGTTCTTGTTAAGCGTTATTTTCAGTCTACAGAGTAAAAGATGCAAGAGAAGCAAGCGACACACCTGAGGGTGACACTGGGGAGTGAGCATGTGAGGTTTTATCTCCTTCAAATTTAATTGATTTGTTGCTTGCTCCTGCAACTTAACAAGACATCTACTGTTCAGCCTATTCAGCAGCCCTGACAGTACAGAGGACACCTGTTCCTAAATCCATAGGGGCGGAGAAGACGCAGACTTTCACTCCAGTCAGAGAATTTACTCCGGGAGCAGTGACTCTCATCTCTGTGCTCGCCTGCGCTGCTGCACTGAATAAAGATTTCATGTAATATTTGTCTGTCAACCACTCTATGAACAATGCAGCTCGGTGTTTTGCTGCTAGACGCTGTCACAGTTCAGTGAACATCACTTCATCGTGCTGCCTTCAGGGTCCTGAGCGCAGGAAAGCATACTTAGATGACAAACATACAATAAGTGACATATTATTCCCATGTGAACAGATGAGAAGCATGACAGAAAATAGTCAGCCAAGACTGAGATTATTGTGTAATGTGCTGCACTGGCTCTTCCATTAAAACATAGCCTCTCTACACAATATTTTTAATTCAAAGCAATAAATAAAAACTGAAAGGCCAAGGAGGAGCACAAAATGTCATCATTAATTAGATAGTATCTTTGTACAGTATCCTCTTGGTTACTTATTTTTGATTTTGTTGGTAAAATTGCTCAGCATTTTGGGACAAGAGGAAAGCAGACCATTTCTGCCCCTTTTATTAGCTCAGTGGTCTGAGAGAGCACCCAGGGGTGCAACATGATTAAAATACCCTGTTGCAAGGCAGGGAAAAGCAATATTCAGAAATAGCATTTTACACATATTGTTTTGCCACTGGCTGGAAAGACTTTTTCTTAATCCCCCACAGGAACGTCCCTCAGGGATCAATAAAGTTACCGTCTGTGCAGTCCTCTGATATCGTCTATTACAGCATCATGTTAGCCTAAATGATGACTCAGCTGAGACCTCCACACATGTTAGGGAGTGAGGAAAACGATTACGTCAAACTTTCCTCTCACGAGTCTGTCTTTACTCTCCATCACAGCAGATGTTAGGATTAGAGTCATATAACATGGAGAGAATAAAACTCAGTATCTTCCCATTGTTCCCACTGGAAATTCAGAGGTCAGACCTTTCTCATGTGGAGGTGTTTAGTCCTGGTCGCACTTATGGTCCCTACAGCATGAACATTAACATGCATAAGAAGGCTATGGCCGCTGTGAGGCATTCAATAATTACGAACTGCGAGTTGGTATGTTTTTGATCCATTAGGAAGCTAAAGTAGGGACATCCCGTATTTATATTACCCCCACCTCCTTATTCCTGCAGCCAACTTTAAAAGTGATGTAACATTTGATTAAATATCACAAGTGAGCAGATCCATGTGCTGGTTAATAATCTGAGGGGAAAATAATAAAAACGTTAACTCTCACCAGTCCTCTTTGATCTTTCATTGACTCAAACTAAACCTGAGGTGAAAGTTCCCCTGCTGGCGTGAGAGTTTCATACGCTGGGCCATCGAGTCATTTCTGATGAAGCAACCAGCACCGCAATGCTTTCAGCATTCACAGGACAACGTCAGTCTGTGAGAGTGCACCAGCTGTATCCTCCTGTGGCCACGTAATGCGTTTCATTACAAAACCATAATAACACCATTTGGTTCAAGACAGGACACTGTGGAGGCAGCTGTTTGATATAAATGTGTGAAACTCATCTGAATATAATGTTTTTTACCAATCACAAACTTATATTACCTCCTCCAACTTTGAGTGGATGTCCAAACAATGGTGCAGCTGCTACCATGTGGTGATTTACAGCAGGTGCTGCCCCCTAGAGGATTGGTGCATATTGCTAACCACTGAGAGGGAGAGAAGTAATTTCATGGAAGTTTCAGGTGAAGTGACAGATGCTCACTCATTGAGTTAAACCAAATCTCTTGGGTTAACTCTGCAGATGAGGTCAGAGGCGCTCTCCTCCATTCCACGCTCCGATAATGAGAGGACACTTGCATGTGGATTAGGATTGTGAAACTGGAGGAAACTGTCCTGGAGATGCTGTGAGAACTAAACCTCCTGCAGCGGACACAACTTGAATGACTTTGTGTCCCTGCCAGACAGCAGTGCTGAGACTGTGCCAACAGTATCACAGTAAATCCCGCTGGTCTGTTTACCTCTGGTCATTCCAGTGATTAGATCAGTGAAGTTCATCCGTTATAGGCCGCACTTTGACACTGATTCTCTCCTGCCAATAGTTGGCTGCAATTCATGACTCACCATCTGGATCGCTATCACTCATTGTGGCCTTAACCTCCTCAGGTTCTGGCAGATATTCACACACTGTGATTAGACCATAAACTGCATCAAATCAATCTCCTCACTTGGAGAGAAACTGGACACTGTCACCATCTTGTGGGATGACAGTAAGCGGGAGGGGAGATGCAGTGGAGGGATTATGGGGAAATGAGTATCTGGCTGCCAAAGCCAAAAAGGGTAATGGAAACTCAACCCATTCCCGCCTGGCCTCATTTAACAAATTACCTAAACTCACGTGTTCTGTTCATGCCCATGATCCACAGTGACAACCGTTACATGTCGAGGCAGGATTTCTCCACAGCAAAGCTGTGTTGCAGTCACACATCTTTACACTTCATTAGTAACTGTAATGTAGGTCATTCATACATTTCCATACCTGCCGCTGTATGTACCCTATCCCCTATCGTAGCCGCAGGAGTCTGCTGAAGGATATCTCCTGCACACAGACAGTAGAATGAAGGAAGGGAACACACACACACACATTGGAGCACACACACCTTGCACTGTTACACTCACTCCTAGGGGCAAAATAGAGTCTCTAGTGAAACCTGAAGAAATGTACTAACCACTCATTTACTGTCTAGTTGGATTTTCTTGCAGCAAAATGGTGTCAAATATTTCAAATATATGTATTTTTTGGTTTAATAATTCTAATGCAGGTCTCTTGCCAATGGTGTGTTTAAAAAAAGAAAAGAACATAATCAACAGGGGTGTCCACTACAGGCACTTAAGGTCCTTCTGGCCACCTTGGCCGCTTGCAGCCCATTTAATGATTTTTTCCAACTATAAAAAGCGGTGTTTCCTTCCTTGGCCACACGGTGGCACTATAGGCTATCTTTTCATACTATAGTATTAGGTCGAGTGTCTCTCATGAAGACATGCCAGAAGACACAGCTGTGTGTGTGTGTGTGTGTGTGTGTGTGTGTGTGTGTGTGTGTGTGTGTGTGTGTGTGTGTGTGTGCGTGTGTCTGTGCGTGTGTCTGTGTGTGTGTCTGTGTGTGTGTGTTTGTGTTTTGGTATGCACCTTTTTTGGCGCCCCTATGTAAAAAAATTGCAGACTTGTGGTCATGCATGGAAGAGAGGAGGGCTTCAGAAGTTTGGTTCATGTTTGTATTTACAAAATAAGGTATAAGGGAACTCCAAGTCTTAAGCAACACAGACAAATATCTGGTACAGGAAGTAGAAACTATCAAAACACACAAGTGGAGAACACAACAGTGGTGTTGCAACAAATCAATGTGGGATCATGTCACTCAATACACAAAGAAAAGATACGATCCTCAGGCGTCACAACAAAGAGAGGGCAGCCAAAGGCTCCACATGAAGCGTGATGTCTACCAACTGTGTGGTGATCGCATACAAAAACAGGGATGCCGCCGAAATGGAAAGAGGAGGCCCCGTAAACACGAGAAAGCCTTTTGAATCTGAACAATGCGTGTAGCGGTCTGACAAATCCTATACCTCCCGAACTCTTGGAAGTCAAATCAGTCTCAATTAGCGAGCTAAGGGAGAGACAACTGAATAAAAGACGGCTGACGAAGCGTATCCATATGTCTCACTCATGTGGTGCTCTTGCATGCATGTGCGCCTTTGAGCAATTGTGTTGTGGTTGTTCATTAACTCCTCCTGCTCCTGAGTAAATGAAACTCGGGGCAGAGTTTGGCCCCAGATGTGTGCCAGCTCATGTCAGCCTTTGATGTCCATTCTCGGGTCTATGATTTTTTTATTCTTTTTACTGGGTAACTTTCGTGAGTGGGGTTGACCACAGGCGACTGTTTCTTCAGAAGAAAATAATGTAAAGGAAAACAGAACTGGGAGGCAGAAAGTGTAGAGTGAGAGGATCCCACAGCCACATCTGCCTCATGTGGTTCAGGAGTGGCACATCATTTTTTAAACATCTTGCACACAGGCAGGCAGACACACACACAATCTCAAATATCCACACTCACGACTCTCTGATGTCTCTTTCCGGGTAGGCTATAATGGGAAGAGCACACAAGAATGTTTACTGCATCCTGTGCTTGAAATGGGCTAAACTTGCAACAGACTACCTGGAGAAAAGCCACACACGCATGGGAAGAACATGCAAACTCCACTCAGAAAGGCCCTTGGTCTGACCGGGATTTGAACCCTGGACCTTCTGATGTGTGGAGGTGCTAACCATTCATCCACATTGTGAACTTTGGGACAAATTGTTGCCAGCAAAGTAAAGCATTACTGCCCTTCTTATCAGTTCAGTGGTCTGAGAGAGAGCGCCGAGGAGTGCAAAATGATTAAAATACTCAACATTCTTGTCACTGATCAAATAAGTTCCAGATTGGAGAGAAACATTTCTTTATTACCATAGAAATGAGGAAATACTTTAATATGAATGATAACCAAGCCGAGACTGGGTTATCATTAAAAAAAGGACAGTGAAAGATCGGATCAAACTTTCTGTATAAGTTTATCAGGTGTCTCTCACAAGACAAACTTTCACTGATAAAACTCAACCTGTACTAGGAGTTTGGTGGTTCACAGATTTCTCTCTTCTAATGAGAAACACTTGAAATGAGTTGTTGGAGAATGCACACTCTGCCAGCTGATTGGGTAATGAGCTTGATTGCTGAACGACAGCACCTGTGAGTACAGCCCAGGCCTGGTGAGTATAAAAGGGGCCTTCAGCTTAGCTCTTACTTGCCCTCCTCTCTTGGTTGACAGATTGGCTTCCTGTACTGCTCATCGATCCCCGGTGTCCTAACAATGGGTGAGTTTTCTTCACTGTTTGGTTCTGCCGACGCCTCAAGGTTGAATTGTAGTGTTTTATTCAGCTGCAGAGTTTGTGATCTGTTGTGCACTGACTCTAACTTTAAAACTAACTTTCTTTAGCTGCAAAGAAAGTTTTGATCGTGTATGCTCACCAGAGCGCTGGCTCTTTCAACGCGGCTGCTAAAAATGCTGCAGTGGAGGTTCTGAAAGGAAAAGGCTGCACAGTGGAGGTGTCCGACCTGTATGCCATGAACTTTAAAGCGACTGCCACTGCCGAGGACATTAAAGGTATCTGAATGTCTCCCTGGCCTAAATGGTTTGCTTCTGACTACTATTCAGTGATCACTGGGAATGTCTTGTCTGCAGGAGAAGTCAAGAATGCCGATCACTTCCGTTACGACGTGGAGACCAAGATGGCTTGGGAGGAAGGAAAACTGTCTGCTGATATCACAGAGGAGCAGCGCAAACTCACTGAGGCAGACCTCATTATCTTCCAGGTGGTGCCTGACTGGCATTGATATCTTAATGTGTTACGTTCTCAGCACTAAACTAACCTTTTGAAATTCTCTATCTCAGTTCCCCATGTACTGGTTTACAGTCCCTGCCATCTTGAAAGGCTGGATGGACCGTGTGCTCACACTGGGCTTTGCCTACTCATCAGAGAAACGCTACAGCAACGGTATCTTCAAGGTAAAGGATCGTGTCAGGGTTGCATTAGTGAGGCTATAATTTCCCCTGTTAAACTTGCTTACTTCCTGTACAGGACAAGAAGGCCATGCTGTCCTTTACCACCGGGTCTCATGAGTCCATGTTCAGTGCAAATGGTGTTAATGGAGACATGAATGTCACGCTGTGGCCACTGCAGGTACTTCCTTAGGATAGATTCTCTCGGCCAGGTGCTAAAATGTGACAACTGCTCACACTGTTTCTCTCTGCTGCAGAACGGCATCCTGCACTACTGTGGCTTCCAGGTCCTGGCCCCTCAGATCTTCTGGGCTGCGACTCATGCCTCTGCTGAAGCCCGCGGCTCCATGCTGGAGGCCTGGCGCACACGGCTGCAAGGCCTCATGGGAGAAAAGCCCCTCGCCTTCACGCCTCTGGACTGCTTCGACGGCGAGAAGGGATACCAGCTGAAGCCTGAAGTCTCCGAGAAACATGCCAGCAAAGAGTTTGGACTGGCAGTGGGGATCCACCTGGGCAAACCCCTACCACCCAACAACCAGATGAAAGCTGGAGTCTGAAGAAGAGTGGGCCTTTTCAATGTCAAAACCTGCCTTTTATTGTATGAAATAAAAATATCACATACCGCAATATTACGACTTGGAGCATATGTCTTGGTAACTTAATCGTGAGCGGGTTTTCATACACAAGAGCAGCAGCCAAGAAATGTTGAAGGTGAAGGATTTGCAGTGTTGGCACAATATTTCAATCTTCCAAATCCTTAAGCACTCACCACTGTGGTATGAGTTAAACTATTCACATATGGAGTAATGTTACTACGGAGACCACATTCTAGTCTATCAGCCGATGTTCATTTTCAAGGGTCTGTGGGCTACTCTAAGCAGACTTTGTTTTGAAATGTCTGACATGTTTTCTCAAGTTGAGCAGGGGCTTCAAGGCACTCTGACTGGTCAGCAGAGCAAGCAGTTAAGCTATGACTTGTAACTGTAAATGTGTCCATGGGTGGTCTGGATTTTGAGAAGTTCCCCTCACCATTGCTGCTGCTACCTCTGCCAAATTGAAGAAATCCAGCAACCAATTTCAGTTTCACTGGTGGGTGGGTTTGGCCTTTCTCTTTTTCTGCCCCCTCCCTCTACTGCCTTAATGTTCATCTGGCATCAAATTCAGAAAAGCCTGGGAAGCCTTTTGAGGTAATGAGTACTCAAATGTGCATCATTACTGGTTACTAATCTGAGTGTCAAGTAGCAACTATCCAAGAATGTTACATTCCCGGTTTTCTGCTATGCTGGACAGGTTAAATCCTCACTGAGACCAGTTACGTATGATTCAACCCTTTGAACCAGTAATAACATCAAACCTTTTTACATTTCTGCAAAACTGTCAGTGTAATGATTTCTTAACTCCATGTAGGAGCATCTATGAAGAGCTTTGGTTTGGTTTTATAGCCTCATTAGTCTTTTGCAGCAATATTGTGCCTTCATAATTCTCTTTAAAGCTTGTTGTCCTTGTCCCGTCTTGAAAATGGTATCCTGCTTGTGACCCCTCAGATCTGTTTGGTCTCTTGGGAGGAACCCCCTCCCCTTTACTTTGCTTTGATGAGGAAAGGAGTTTTGAAGCCTGAAGTGCATTTGAAACCTACTTAACAAGGAGTTTGTTCAGACAGTGGGAACCCACCTGGGGAAACCGCTCCTACCCAAAAGCCAGATCAAAGCTGGCGGTTGTGATGAATGCTGCTCTTTTGACTCTCCAAGTGCAATAAAGCCTCATCTCTTTCGGTTTCTTGTGGAAACTTTGAGCTGGATGTTTGGGTGTGCTAAGTTGTGCACACTTTGTTTTGAACTCGATATTTTGAACAAATCAAAGAGGCGTCTGATGGCGTCACAGACAGAGGCTGAAGTGATCTCTACCTTGTATACAGACATGCTGACAGTCAACGGGTCTGCGAGGGAGCAGGTTTGGACTCTACACAGAAACACAAGTGGCCGAGCACTTTTCCCAGAGAAGTGGCTTTTGTTTGGGTATGGAGGAAATGAGATGGGGGTGGGGTGGGGTGGGTAGGAGGGAGCACTCTTAAGGAAATGGCCTTGCAATGTGATGTCCTGACCACAGCCGGTGACATGTCGGAACTGGATGGTGTGCATATTTCACAGCTGATATGAAACAAAGTCACACAAAGTGTGTTTGTTTGTGGTGAGCTGGGTCAAGTTTCATAATCACCTGTTTCTGTCAGATCACTTCCCCCTTTTTCCATTCAGCTGGGAACCAGTTGAAGTTATCAAATTCCTGTACTTTAATACAGTGTGAACATTTTAGGTCTCCTTTTGACTTCTCTCCTTCCACGTCATGGATGGAAATGTGGTCCAAAGTCTCGCCTCTTTGAAGCGTGTGAATCATCAAGCCCTGGTTTGCTACAAACTTTTAATTAAGACACCCACTCTGCATCAGCTGAGCTGCAGAGTATCAGGAACAACTCCAGCCATTGTCAGCTTCAAGTTTCCCTTCTCTCTATGTATTATTGTCCCACACAAAACCATAGTGTTTGAGTCAGAATTCCTGGGTTTGGGGGCATTGAGTGTTTATGTATCACAGTCTCTGATCTGGTGTCCATCCTGTTCTCCCATTGTCCATCCCAATTCTCCCACCCGCGGCTCCGGGAAAGGCCATTTTTGGCTGCTTCAATGGGAGGAAGTGGGCACCATCTTGCACTAGGCATGGAGAAAAAGTCTCCGGAAAAGCAGCTCTGCTTAACTGAAAGCTAAAACACAGAACAACAATAAACAAATAGTGGTATAATGTTGAGTAGACGCCTGAAGCTTGAGTTGACCTTCCTATTAACTCCTTAAAAGGATCCTTTTTGGATGGTTACGCATGCATAATTTTAACTATTTAGGAAGTAACTTGAGTCTGTATCTATGACAACTGTTCAAAGCACTAAATTAAGGAAACGAGAAGGAGAGTTTGAGAGAATTTCAGAGTTGCTGATAAAAAAGATTTTGATGCTTGACAGAAGGCGAGCTGCTTCCCTTTGCCATAAAAACATGACAATTGTGCCAGTCTTATAAAAGCAAGGAAATAGTTTTGTAAAGCTCAAAATGCAACATGTTGATGATGATAATAATTGGCCTCATTTCTCAAACCTGAGGTGAGGCTTGAACGATGTGAGGGAAGAAGTTGTGATTGATTGCTCTTTGTTGACTTTTGGGTGTTTTGATTAGACCGTAAATGGGTCCCTGTGTTTGCACCATGTCACAGGGTTAACAACAGGCCAGCCATTAAACACCATGACCCAAAACAGAGGAAGCAGAGAGAAGGAGAATGAAAAAGTGGGCGAGGGAGAGACGCACGCACGAACCCTCTCGCTCTGTCAGTGGCTGCATTAAACTCCAATCAATTATACCTCGACAAAAACCACAGCTTGTTGAACTCTGCCTGTGTGTGTGAGTCCATGTGCGTGTAAACATGCACACACACCCACAGACTCACACACAAACACTCACAGGCACACACAAACACACACACACACACACGCACACACACACACACACACACACACATTCATGGAAAGTGAGGCTCAGCGCAGGGCAGCTCCGCTCAGATTGGCAGCAGGAAAGGTTTTTAATGAAGAACCACACTGGTGTTTCCCCCTATGCTTTGACTGGGGTTCTGACGACCCCCGTTACCTCCACATCACAGAGTGTCCATTGTGTGTTCTCCATGATTATGAAAGTGAGGAATTCACCGTGACATCTGAGCACAATCATCCCCCAGACTGCACCAATCACGGTAGCCCCTTAAGTCAAGATTTTCTTGCTGCACACAGATAAGACAGCTCTTGTTAGAATGGAAAAAAAATATACAAAATTGATAGTCTGACAAAACTCTACATTTCCCTTTCTCACACACTCAACATTGTTAAAATAGCTCCAGCTCAGGGAATAACTCAGTGGTGCATGGACCGCAAACCTGAGACATTTAATATTTATATGTAATATCTGTCTTTGGACTGACCATAGATAACATACTTTATGGTTTTATTTTCTCATAAATTTGCTTGTCTGACTGTCTGAAAATGTAAGTGTGCTTGTGAATGTGTGCACACCCAAGATAAAGCTCTCATAGTCCTCTGCTTATCATCCCAGGCTGAACAGATGGTTAGAAGAAATGATTAAAAAAAAGGGTTGAGTGCAACAGCTGTAGAGGAACACAATCACACATAGAGCCAAGGAGCACTTTACAAGGTCCAAAGAGGGAGAGAACAACATGGGTGAAAAAATAATAACAACCCCTGCCTCCTTCCTCTTTTCACGAACCTTTGCAGGATGTGTCTTTCATGCTGTGCTCTTTTCATCCTCATCTCCATCCTTCTTTTGTGTTACTCCTCTCCTCTCACCGGTGTGAAAATACAACAGGAAACATTTTTTTCTTCCTCACTGCCACTTTTCACACATCTTTTGCTCGTTAGGGGTTTGAATGTTCACCAGAGGTGTATTCATCACAGGCAGTGACTGAAACTTTTCACGTATAAACACACGCTTTCACAAATCAGGCTCCCGTCATGCACTTCACTCAGCTCTGCTGACAGTGATGGGGCCCAGGCAAGCCTGGGCTGTGCAACTCTGGAACTCTCACACGGAAGGCGTGCCGTCCTGGTTTTGATGAATGGATGGACATCGGGCCGTTGGCCTCCATTCAGCCCCTGATAAATGGCGTGCCTGGTACTGGGAGGCTGACGTGAGGTTGCAGAGCTGTTTCGTATTTACAAGCTGAGGTCTGAGTGTGGCTGGGAGGTTCGAGGAGGGCCTTTGGTGGTTCGGGACATCACAGTGACAGGGTTAGATCGGCAGTTGGCCATTATGTTCCTCCCCTAAATCCTTATTCGATATTGTAATGAGAAGCAGACCTCTGCCATCTTTGGTCGACTACCACTAATTCAGAGTGACGTGAGAAACAGACCCAAGGCGAACAGGGTCCATCCCATCTCCCACCCTGTTTGATCTCATTGCGATACTGACTTCCTTTTCTTCTCTATCTCTGATTAAATCTCCATTCTTGTGCTTGTTTCATGTTGCTCCCTTGGACGTTGCTCCCGCCCTTGCCCACTGGTATAAACAAAGAAGGGCTACAAATGGCCTCATATGTTTCTGTCGGTGGGTAATAGATTTTACTTGGGTTAAGGGTTACAGATGAGACTCTGAGGGAAGACTAGATGAATAGCGGCACTAGTGCCCCTC
The DNA here is from genome assembly GCA_029224185.1 of Karalla daura. Classification (NCBI taxonomy): domain Eukaryota; kingdom Metazoa; phylum Chordata; class Actinopteri; order Chaetodontiformes; family Leiognathidae; genus Karalla; species Karalla daura. The sequence continues at coordinate 15,070,631 of CM055202.1, read as the reverse complement.
ACATGGGGCTCCAGGCGCCCAGCGCTCAGCTCCAGATGCTGGTTGGGTTGCCACATCCTGGCCCTAATCCGCCTGTAGTGCTGCATTTGCTTATGTGCATAAGATTGGAGCGGAGAGCAGGAATGGGAACCACCTGGGACAGTGAAAAATGTTGCTTTGGTGATTTTGATCGCTGTATGCCCCAGGATAATTCTTAAAGGACGCAATATTTACAGTATATCGCAACTTGGATCTTTTCCCATTAAAGCCCGTCACGCTTCATTCTGCCAACATGTTTATCTACATTATTTATTCATCATTTTGTTTGAGTGCTGTTGACTGTGTTTATACCCAATAAAGCCTGCTGTGTTTGGTTTTCTCTGAGCACTCACGCTCTCGTAAAACGTAACATTTCTTGTTTGCAATTGGAACTTCACTTTGTTAATATTAAATTGGCCTGTTTACCGTGGATGCAACTTAAAAGATTCAAACTCAAGTTAAACCATGAACTTGATCCCAGTGACAGCACGTCAACGCTGAGGCTGTCAGGCGGCGCTGCAGGCAGGCAAGACAACACCTAAGAGTAATCTAGCCGGAGAAACCATGGCTGCAGGCTGCTCCAAAACACCAGCGCATTCCTGCAGCGCTGCTGGTCCATTTTTCATTTAGCGTGACAGGACAATAGGGGTGAAAGTTAGCCACCTTATCCGTGAACTCTGTGTCGTCAGCGGCGAAAGGCAGCACGTTATGAACCATAAATCGGGATTGTGAAGATAGAATTACTAGATAAGAGCTGGGGCCTCTGGGGAACACAGTGAGACGGACACCTTCTCATACAGCCCGTGGACAGATTCTGTCATTCCCTAATCTGCGTTGGACACCTTCTGTCCCCTGGAGCAAGAGGTTTCCTCAGCTATGGCCCATCTTCTGCGTGATCCCGGCAACCTGACTCATATTAATGAACATGGAGTATGTGTGTGTGTGTGTGTGTGTGTGTGTGTGTGTGTGTGTGTGTGTGTGTGTGTGTGTGTGGAAAAGTGCCGAAAGGGTGGAGGGGTGAAACGAAACCTGTACGCTTGGAGAAAGCAGAGCTTGGCCTTTGTTTAAGTCTTTGCTTCATGCAGAGATGACGGACAAAGTCAATGGACTGAAGAACCACAGCCGGTCATGGTCAGCAGCTTAGCATGACGGCACTGACAGATCCGGTGAGGTCAGAGAAAAAGAGAGCGAAGACAGAGTCTTTTAAGGTAGTAACGGTAACCACCTTGCTGTTTAAGAGCTAAGAATGTGAAGCTGGTTCATCCGACATTTTGAAACCGCATCAGACTGAAATATCCAAGTAACTATTGAATGCGACATATTCTGATCAGGCATCGGCCATTCGGTTTAAATCTATTTACGTCTTTCCAAAAATATGAGCCACACGCAGCAAATCTGGTGAGCGTGATGCCTAAACAGCACGCAAATCAACCGCTGCCTATTCTAAACAACAGAAAAAAGACACCTCTGACAGCAGAAAACACCCCCTGCCCCCTAAATTATCACTTGACCTTGCTGCTCTCGGCCTCTCGCGGGGCATTGGTTCAGTTTACGGCCTGCACCTTTATGACCTGGCTACTTTGGTTTACTATTAACCACTCTCATCAGTGTCACTCCCAGCCACAGCCGGCATCTGTTTTCAGTAAAAAAAAAGACCCTAAAAGAGTCTAAAAAGCCCACTGTATGCTAGGCTACCTGCCCAGTGCCAAATGGCAGACAGATACAATTAACAGATAGCTGATAAGCATAGTGCAGGCTTTAGGAGCCGTGGACCGGGTCCTGCCCCTCAGGAGTGGGTATAAAACAAAGAATGCAGATCTAAATGTAGGGTAGTGACTTATTTGCTAGGTGGCCAGAAACCGAACTCCAAATGAATGCTAATGTTGTTCTGTGGGTTCAGCATGTATAAATAAGAGACTGTTTGCTGGTCCTCCAAATAAACAACTTTTTTCCGCTGTCCTTAGGAAGCCTATAAAGGCAGGTTTACAGAATATTCAACCTGTTTACCACAAAGCCTCTTGGTATATTGTAATTTCTTATGCATGTTTGACATTTGAGTTGCTCTCGGATTTCACTGCAATTCTTGGGCTGGTGGGAAGGTTGGTCTGTCAATGTGAGGAATGCCTTGACTGCTATATTTTCCAACAGGGACACACTCCTGCTGCCAAACACACACCTGTGTGAGCACATCCCTGAGAGACACCAGAGATCACCTAATCACAAGCTTGCAGAATATCAGCAGTGACAAGACGCTGGCTCCAGAAGCCAAGACAAAGTCCAATTGAATAAACAGCTGCCAGCGTTGTGTCTTTTTGGATTTTTTAACGCTCCGTTGCTTCCTCATTCTCACATACTGCTTCACAAGCTTCCGCCTGCGACTTGTGCACACTCATTCAGCCCCCCTCACATGGACTCTTATTCTCCGGGAAGATAATTGTAAATGAATAAGTAATTAAGCGAAAGATGAGCGAGGTTAGAATAGCAGGAATGTGACGAAGAGGGAAAATGTGAGAGGGAGCCTCAGAGCAGGAGGGAGGTCTACAACTCATGGTAAAGATGTGGCTGACAAAGAGCTGGAGAGGGACCCTCTGAATGGAGATTTGCACGAAAATAGATTGTGTCTGTCAGGCCCCCCACTGTGACGCAGGCCTTGACTACAATGGGAACTGCAGTCATTAGCAATAACTCGCTCAATCTTTCTTCCGCTGTTTTCTTCAACTTTCTTCCCCCCAAACCCCCATCCAGCCTCCTCTGCCCTTTACGTCACTGCGAACCCTTTTTCCCCTCTTGCAGTCACCTACCCATTTCCATCTCCTAATCTCTCGATCTTGTTTATCCTGTTTCTGGAAACCTGCGTGATGAACTTGGCCTTGGCTAACATGCTTAAAGAGTAGCTTAGTGAATCATACTGTGTGAGCGCAGGAACTGAACTCTAACACTGAACAAAGTGTGCGCACGCAATGTCAATAGCCAAAGAGGAAGCCAGCTGCAGTTCCTTGGATGGCCACTAGTCTCTCTACGTGCTAAAATGAATAAATCCTTGCAGACTCAGTGGCAGCAGAGACAAGCATGTTTATAGTCTGTTTCTAGAACTGTTTAGATCTCTACAAGTCACGTCATTGTTCATGACAACTGTACAGGGTGTGACCCAACTGCTTAAATATATCAAGGTTTACAGTTATGCAGAACTGTGGGTGTGCCCACTTGTGAGAAAGTTGAGCTGCAAGGTTGAAGCAGCCAGATTTCATCCTCACCCTCTTACTCTGTGCTCATCAATCACTGCAAAGATGGCAGTCCTTTGTTTTCCTCTGCCTTATCTCTGGCTTTAGACAGTCTCTGGATACATCTGCCTCAATAAAGTCTGCGACACGCTACTTAGGAAAAACGAACTCTTTGCAGATTCACATTAAGTATGAAACACTCCTGAGCTCAGAAAGCATACCAATCAATTCAATTTTGCATCTTAATTTTATCTTAATTACTTTCACTCAATCTCCCCTGATGTATTTGATGCTTCTTCCTAATTGCTTTACGTTCATGCACTCATTACTGAGCAATTGCATCACTCCATGTGTAATTAAAACAATCTTCTTCTGCAATTCTAATTAGCCAGAACACTGTTCAAGCTGAAGGTGTGTGGCAGCCGGACACAGCATTTTCTCACAGAACACACACACACACACACACACACACACACACACACACACACACACACACACACACACACACACACACACAAACCAACACAGACACACACCTGCTGTTCCCAGTGGTGCCTCTCTGTGAATGAGGACTGCAGAACAGAGGTTGGCAGCAGTCTGCAGGGCTACGGATGCTTATCAAAAGGCTTACAAATCCCCCCTGATGCTCCTGATATGGAGGACAATGGGTATGCGTGCGTAGTGGGACTTTGCTTTAAAGCCTCATTGAAACTGACTTCACTTCTCTGCTCTTTAATGAGGCCAGAGTAGCCTGCTGGCCGTATTTCATCATCGCACACAGGCCAGACAGTCATAATAAACTTCAGCGCGAGAGCAAAGCTATCTTTTTCCTGAACAAACACGCTGGACACACTGTACCAGGTCGTCTCAGTATACTTCAATCATCGGGCATGGCATCAAAGGAACAACTCTCACCCAAGTGCTCAGAATATTTCAACATGATTTGATGGCCCGGGCATCATTAATGTGCACCGAGTCTACAGTTTCCTCTCCGTGATCCCGTCTTTGTATTGAACTTGGGGTTAATTGCGCTGGTGGGAGCAGCTGCGAGGCCACCAGAGTTGCAGGTGAGCTTTCAGCCGTCTCTCAGTAAACACACGAGCCTCCCACACAGCTTTGTGCTGCTTCCAAAAGGATGTGCCCTGAACTGAATGCAACTCAAACAACAATGAAACAACACGGCTCCTGCAGCTGATGTTGCCGTTCATAGCTTCAGGATGACCATTGTATTTATCATAATCAATTAAAAGGCAACTTTCCGCCTCAACATGGTGGGATTTTTTTTTTTAATCTTTTTTTAACAATGACTCTCATTCACGCTGAAATGCACCATAGACTATCAATGTTGTTGTTTGTTGTGCTGTTGCTCATGCAGTGCTCAGATACTCCTGTGGGACTGGATGCTGAGCCGAACCTGTTTGTTGGTTTTGGGTGGCAGCCGAAGAGAGCACATGTGGTTTACTGACTTTGTCTGAAAGTCTGGTTTCATATTTAGGTAGCAAGGGTGGGGCGCCACTGGGATCGCAAAAGGGCGTCCGCCTTACACAGTTTCATGTGGTTAATGTCTGCTCTGCATGTTTATTCTACCGTGAACCACATTTTGTCGTTTTAAAGGACGACACGATTCTTACGTCACAAATGTGTGATTACCGTTCAGTTTTCAACGGTTTTAATGCTAAATGTTAAGTCTTAAGCTGATTTCATCTAATGTAGCACAGCACAATTAAATGCTGTCAGATTTGGCAGGATGGACGCAGCAGATGCATGCTATATTAAAGGGTCCAGGCAGTAATACGTTTTAATTTTTACAACATGATTATTGCAATATGTGCATGCTTCAGACCAGTTTAGAAATCAACTGTTTCTTCAGCTTGATTTGTTTTTTTTTTATAGTATTAGTGCACTTTGTGCCACAGTAGCAAGTTTTAGCAATGTAAGAAGACATATTGTCGTAGTTTATATTTTGTGCAATATCTAAATGGGTAGGGCGTCATTTGAAAAGCCCAGGGGACTTGTTCGATTTGCCTATAGCATGATAAACATCAGTTTCTAAAGCGATACCTAAAAACTTCTCCCAGACACTTTGAAGCACACACTGATACCGGTCACTGAAAACGCCTTCCTGTAGTGGAGGGGTGTGTCGGCTGTATAAAACCAATATGAGGATCCCTTTGATAGTTCTTTTAAATGTCATAAACATGTGTGCCCTGTTATTAAAAACAAATGTTTATTAATTTAGGATTTTAGCACAGGTCAAAGGGTATGTCCCCTGAGAGGGCAAGGCATGCTTTTATAACATCACAGCTGGATTACTTGAATTCCTTATATTTCGGAGCTGAGCATTCCTGCAGCTGGTGCAGAATACAGCAGCTCGTCCCCTCACTGGGAAACTAAAACGTGACCTTATAACCCCCAGTCCTGGCCTTGCCCCGCTGGCTCCCAGGATTGATTTTAAAATTGTTTGTTGTTTTTAAAGCTCTTAATGACCTGGCACCCCAATATCTTCCAGTGCTTCAGATGTCCCTCAGTCCAGAGACATTGGAGCAGTCAGATCTGTCCTACACCTGGATACTTTAAGAACCTTGACTCTCTTCTTGGCTTTCACTTCAGGTTGTGCTGGTCTCCAGATTAGTGCACATAATAAGAGGAGCAATGCATTATTGCCATCACCTTCTGCAACCTGAAATATTCTAGTCTATACTTAAATATATTTTATTGTTTCACACAATTTCATTGACGTGCACTTGCGCAAAACTGTTTCAATGTGTTTCATAAATAAAGGTTGGGTTGAGTTAAAAACCCATATGAAGTCACATATAGTGGATTTCCAGCGAAGGGGCAGAGTTGATTGAGTTGTATACGCTGCCCTGAGAGCAGGAAACTGCGCACTTAGGTTTTTCTTCTTGGCCGAAACTCGCCCCGTCAGTGTGTGCGCAGCAGCGCCAGCGCAGAAGGAGGAGGAGGAGGCGGAGGAGGAGGAGGAGGAGGCGTCTCTATACTCAGGATCTGCAAGTGTAGGGAGAGGAGGAACAAGCTCCACATTCTCATTTAAGGAGACCGAGTGTGCAGTACACACACACAAGTTTCTTCCCCTCCCTCGGAAGAGGAGTAGAAGTTAACCCAGCAAAAGTTATCCGGGGAGAAATCTGTACTGCTGAGAGGAGCAGAGGAGTCAAACACAGGTAAGCTGCTTAAACCAGCTCATGTGGGGTGGGAGTGAGATATATACCAAGATAGGGTCCAGCTTATTTCACTGGAAGCCCGAGATGCTCGATGTGCGCCTGGAGGCATGTATCTCGTAATTAACAGGTTTGCAAAGTCTTGCAACATCTGTTGCCGCTACTCTAAGTGGGATATCATCGAAAGATCAGTATAGCGAATTCAACAAAGCTTTAACTATTGCCGTCAGGTTTTAGTGTGTTTTTTTCTTTCTGCACTTCTCCATCCTCCTGCGTTTGCGTTGTTTGCCTCCCGGGAGCCGGGCTACTGTATACCAGGCTGACATCTGATAAGACCAGTTTGTTTCCAGCCTGATAAAGATCAACAATGGCAACAATGACTCTGTATGGGCTTTTTACCACTCCGAAGTCCCGGGAATTTCTCCCTGGATTTGCCGCTTTTTTTGCCTAGTGACGCACAAAGCGACACGTTTTACTGGTTATTTATGGGGTAACCTGTTTTCTTTCTTTCTTTCTTTCTTTTTGTAAGGTCGAGTTTTTTTTCTTATTACCTCAAACTCAGGCGTGCAAACAGAGAATGACAGGAGAAACCTCCACCAAACATGCTGCACCTGCACCTTTTCTTCCTGCCAGCATTAGCACATGAAAATGCTCTTCAATCGCTTTTATAGCGTGTGTATTGAGTGACAAAAGACGTTTTCGGCTAATTTGTAACTGGATGCTGGGTGGGTGGAAAGAGGAGGGAGAGACAGGGAGTGAGGGAGAGGAGGGCCCCATGTGCCTCATCTCTTATCTGATGGCGTGGGTGTTAAAAGGTTAATTGGCTTGAAGCTTGTGGGGCTACCTGGCTCCTCCAGGTATTTTCCATATAATATAGTGGAATCTGACAAGAGAGCATTGTGAGGGATTATCTCACTTTAGAAAATCCCTCATTAGAATAAACTGCACCACCATGCCTCTAATATAACGGAGAGGAGAATGTCAGGCGGCTGACATTTCCTGAAACTGCCATGCAGAAGGATAATGAGAGAGCCTTTAGATGCAAGGAGCAGCAGGATTACAAACAGATTGGCTGTTATTTATATATATAGATGGAACAGGTGGGAATGTTTTTTTTGGGGGTCTAATCATGTGAATGACTGATCTGCAGCAATCATGTTTAGCTCGTTGCCAACAGCAACCTTGTGCATCCTCTACAGCTCATTATATTATTATTATTTTTTTGGGTGACACAGTGGATTAAGGAATTGGCTCAAATTAAGACGGTCTCTGGTTCGAACCCAGTCAGACTGACTGAGAGCCTTTCTGTGTGGAGTTTACATGTTCTCTCTGTGTTTGCTTGGGGTTTCTGTGGGTGCTCTAGTTTCCTCCCACAGTCCAAAAATATGCATGTTTAGGTAGAGTGGAAATGCCTCTAGGTGTGAAAGTGAGAGTAAATGGTGTGTGTGTGTCCTGTAATGCACTGGTGGCCTGTGCAGGATGTTGTCCTGTCTTCACATAGTAACATAGTGGGTAGATTATGTCATTATCACTCAAGCATGTAAAAAACATTTTTTTACTGTTAGTATGTATGTTTTTCTACTTTGCCTAGGATGCCACTGATAGCTGCTTTAATTAATCCCAGAGGGGAAATTTAAAATATCACAAGCAGCAGTTGAGGAAAATACATCTGCTAAAAGTTTATTTTACTCCATGATCAAATGTATAAATGCAAAATACTAAGCTCTAGTTTTCAGATCAGAGCTGTAATGTGGTGGAGTAGGACTACAAAGTGGTCTAAGGTGGAAATGCCAAAGAACACAGATGTCTGATAACAAGCTTTTGACAGCTGCACATCTTAATACTTCGCAGGTATCGTTGTGTATACTTCTTTTTCAATTTTCCCCCTCTTTCACCGTTCTCTGTGACTTTGCGCCAATTACTCTGCGTGCGGTTCAGACAGATGTCTGACACGGTCACATTTCACTGCTCTCCGGCGTGCTGTGTCACCCAGTGGTCAGTGACCCCCTTGCTTAACCTCGGTGGGACCGTTTTGCAGGCGTCAAGCCTCCCGCTGATCTCTGCACACAATTCACTCTGTGGGCGTACGAGTCAGCCGGGGGCAGCGGCGGGGTTAAGCCACTCGTGTTCTGGTTTTGATCTATTACCTCTCACCTCTGATCCCATACGCGGCGGCGGGCCGCCAGTTAGGGCAGCTGAGAGAGACATCACAGCAGAAAAACGTTGGGTGTGAAAGATTTCAGTGGCCTTTTGGGCTCGGCAGAATCAATTCCAGGTTATTGGCGTGGCGCGCTGCTCTGTGACTACTGCGTCTGTGATCACATATCCGGCTGTAGTCACCTCAGCTGTTGGCGGTAATTTACCTTGCATTTCAAATAGCACGCATGTGTTCCTGTGTTACGAGAGTCAGATGTTGTGCAATGACGTATTTGAGGTTATGAGCAACCAGCTCTTTGATCATCTGGGTGGTGACAGCTTCTCCCTCAACCTCTCCTTTAAGAGCAGAAAAGAAACATGGGATTCTTCTGTTTTTTTTCTACTATTATAACATGCACGTTAAGGGAAAACATTCTTTAAAATGGCATCGGGTTTCCCACCCTGACATACCCTTTATCTTGGAATGCCCGGAACGCTCCGGAAATACACCCTGTTTGGATATCTGGATCCCACTTCCTTGTGTCTAATCTGTGCTGTGTCCTAGTGGAGCTAATGTAAACATTTATTGTACTGCCCCCTGACTGCACATCAATCACAGAGAAGCCCTGCGTTTGTACCCTGGCGACAGAGAGCCTCTATTAACTCATGAAAGCCGTGTTTTAACAAGTTAACCACATTAAGATTCTTCAGGATCTGGTGGCAGACCGCAAGCGGCTTTATGTTTTATTAGCTCATGCATTCGGGGTCCACATGGGTAATATAAACAGAGCTTTACGCAACGGAAAACTGCTTCTTAAATCCGATACCGGGAGGCAAAGAAAGTGGTGGCGTTAAACTGTGGGACACAAATAAATATGTACAGCAAGAAATGACAATCCTATGTCTTGTTTTTACAGGCTCTATCCCAGCCAGAGGTGGTGTGTACGTGGCCGTCTGTGGTCCTCTCGCAGCGTGGAACAATGAGTCTGAGCACCAGTGAGCTGGAGGACATTTTCGAGTGGATGGGGGACACGAACGTCTCCGAGACGTTCAGCAACATATCCAGCGTGGACACCATGATGTGCGCCACGGCGTTCAACCGCAACGCTCTGCTCTACTCCATGTGCGTCCTCTACACCTTCATCTTCATCGTGGGCCTGGCGGCCAACGGCCTGGTCCTGTGGGTGAACGTGCGGGCCCAGAGGGACTCCACCCCTCGCCACGAGACCCACATGTACATCGCCCATCTGGCCGTGGCCGACCTGTGCGTGTGCGCCACGCTGCCCGTGTGGGTGAGCTCGCTGGCCCAGCACGGCCACTGGCCGTTTGGCGAGGTGGCGTGCAAGCTCACCCACCTGCTCTTCTCCGTCAACCTCTTCGGCAGCATCTTCTTCCTGGCCTGCATGAGCGTGGACCGCTACCTGAGCGTGATGGCGCACGGGGACCGCGAGGTGGGCGCGCGCAGGAAGCTGATCCGCCGCGGGGTGTGCGTGGGGGTGTGGCTCCTCGCTCTGGTCGCCTCCCTCCCCGACACCTACTTCCTGCGCACGGTGAAGGCCACGCATGGGGACAGCATGCTGTGCAGACCCGTGTACCCGGAGGAGAACTCCCGGGAGTGGATGGTGGGCGTGGAGCTGAGCTTCATCCTGCTGGGATTCGTTCTGCCCTTCCCCGTCATCGCGGTGTTTTACGCCCTGCTCGCCAACGCCTTCTCCCGCTCTTCTTCCTCCTCCTCCTCCTCCGCCTCCTCCTTCTCCTCCATGGAGCAGGAGCGGCGAGTGAGCCGCAGGGTGATCCTGGCCTACATCGTGGTGTTCCTGGGCTGCTGGGGGCCCTACCACGGCATCCTCCTGGTGGATTGTCTGTCCCAGCTGGGCCTGGTGCCTCTGACCTGCGGCCTGGAGAACATCATCTTCGTGGCCCTGCACCTCACCCAGTGTCTCTCTTTGCTCCACTGCTGTTTTAACCCCATCCTCTACAACTTCATCAACAGAAACTACCGCTACGACCTCATGAAGGCCTTCATCTTTAAATACTCCACCAGGACGGGCTTGGCCCGCCTCATTGACACGACCAACATGTCGGACCCTGAGTACTCTGCTGTAGCAGTAGACAACGCACCGCAGATCTAAAAGTGAAGAAGTGAAGAAGCATTCCTTGAACACTGTTTCTGAAGATGTAAGTTTTTCTCACAGCTGATTAGATTTAACCTGAATCTGTCCACCATCAGCGTCAATACAGCTTTGTTCTACAGAAATCTGCCCGAGTCACGTAGGAGAGCCTGAAGACGGGCTAATATCAGCTTCGATGGACTGAATTTTAAAGCACTTAGTCAGCAGTCTCATTATAGCAGCTGGTACTGAAATCATATGATATTGTTGCCCATGTGTAAAGCCAAAACAGTGACCATAAATGTGTAAAGTTGCCTGTACTGAGTATGTGGGACCGAACTGTGTGTGTTTGTGCATGTGTGTGTGTGAGTGTTGTGTGCATAATCTGACGGGCATTGAATATTGATAGTATCAGCAGAGTAATATTGTTAATCTTTTTTTGTATCAAGTTGTATTTATACTATAATGGACATTTGAGCTGTTCCGCCTCCTCCATGTTGGAAGCCCTCACACACTGACGTCCACTTTGAGTGAAGCTGCCTCATCATCAGTCGAGCTCCTGAGTGGCTCCGACAGTGTTTTAGTCCTGCTGCCTTATTAATCCATAACCTCATGTCACATCAGTTGAACCCTGTAGACAAACTGTATAACCCTTTTACGCCACTGTGGTTTGTCAATTGTCTTTAAAGTGACTCCTCCTAGCTTCAATAATATGCTCTTTTTGTGTTTTTGTTTTGCCCAGAGACGCTCATGTCTGTCTAAACATGAAGGCTGCTGATAAGCTCAGCGTAGTATAAAGACTGGAAACAGCAAGACTGGCTCTGAAGGCAAAACAAAATCCATCCAGGAAAAAGTTCATGACTTAACTCCGTGCGTCACGTTTGTTTTATTGTTGTGGATTTGCAGAGATTTGGTGCTGGGCTTATCTTGCCCGAGTGCAAGGACTCCCTATCATCTTTCAATCTCTGTGCTAGGCCGAGATAAGAGAAGACAATCGCATTCTGGCTTCGGCATCATATTACAAACACGTGAGTGGTACTCACTCATCTAACTCATTCGTTGCAAGAAAGCCAATAAGCTCACTCTCCAAAAATGCCAAACTTTGCCATCTGTTTTGAACCTAACAAACAACTTTTATCACACACACTGCTACGTATTAGCAATCTTTTCCTTTGCTCAATAGTATTTCTGAACATTGTCTAGAGGCTTCAACTGTCTGAGGACTACTGAGTTTGAAGAGCAGATAGGTGTAATCCCTGCCTCTTCTTAAAAACACAGTATTACGTATTGTATACTTAATGTCACTATGTTTTCCTTCAGTGCCAATAGAGGAAAAGACGCACATGCCCATGTGGGATTCATTCTGCTATGTCAGCACACAGGCCACAGACGGCTAAAACTTTTTATGACCAAATAACATGATTGAATAGTTTTACTGTTATCATGTAGGCAGCAGCTGGGGTGCAAGTGTTTATTAGGGACCAAATAACAAGAGACACACTGCATCACTTTAGAGTCGTGCATTATTATTATTATTATTTTTATTATTATTATTATTATGTTTGTGTGTGTCTGTACAGCAGCCTGACACAAGGATATGATGTTTTGTGTTTCACAAACATTGACTTTTAAGGTTCAATCACTGTCAGTTTTAGGAAACGACATGCTTTTTTGATATGTTCACACAGAAGACATTGTGTCATGGGATTGGATACACATGTGTGCTTTTACACTGAAAAAATATGTTGCAATTAAAAAAAAAAGACTGGAGACACAAACATGCGTCCACAAGAACAGAGGCATTCCTTTGGTATTGTAATGTGTACCATGTGTTTTGTTATATATTAAATACAGAGAAAATGTTTTTTCCTGTGTGATTTCTTTGGTTCTTGTCAAAATACTCTCACAACTTAATACCCCCCCCCACCCCATGCCTCGAGAGGCCTGTCTTAACTGAGGAGCGTGGAGCGTGTTGCTGAAACGCTGTCTTTAACTGCGATAGGAGTCCGTGAATTCATGCACAGTATAAAAACGCATCCAAACCCAAATAAACACAACATCCCTCTCTGTGGTTTAACCCAGCCGCCATGTGCCTCCCTGCACTGTGCTGTCCAGAGTTGTGGTTCTGTCTGTCAATTGTTACTACACCAACTCTCTTCTGCACAGCAAGAGAACAGAGACGTTAGTCCTGCCAAGTTTAAGACTTTTTTTTTCTTTTTACCATCAAAGTCAAAAAGCGAGGTTTTAAATGAGTTTCTTCTCCTGTCATCTTAGACAGATCGACTCTGTGCCTCTGTTATCATTAGGATGCACGCGAACCCTCCAGCTGCTACTTCTGCCTCCTCAGAGTCTCCCCCCAGTACTCCCATGGGGTGAGGATCTCTGGGAGAAAGACCATGATGGTGGCCAAAGACCACACCAAGGGGATGTGGAGATTGCCACAACCCTGCCAATATTTTCCTCCATTTGGCTCTAGGAATGTTGACGCAACTCCCCCCAAGTGAGGAAATAGAGGAAATGCTGTTTGTCTCCTCACAAGAAGTAGAAGCAACATTAACAATAACAGTCCTGTGAAGTGTTTCCTATGTGTATGCCTCCTTTCTCTGACATCTGAGAACAATTTTGGACAAGCATGTCTTTCCTCTTTCTAGTTAAGCAGACTTCAGTGTCTCAGCTCCTCTCTCTCAGTATCCACTCCCTCATTGTCTGCTGCGTCCTTGACACAGAGCGGGATTTGTTGAAGTTTTTGCTTTGGCAAAAGGGAGGGCAGCGATAGCACGCGAAGGTCAGCGTGTCGTAAGATCAGGAAGCTGTGAAGGGATTTCCTAAGGTCAAACCATGTAAATGATCTGGTGATGATGAATGCTCTCAGCTTCCTTCTTCCCTGTGACTCAGCCTTGATCTTCCAGCACACCTGGTGTGTGGCATCACCTCTACCGCAAGGACGACCCCCCCCGCCCTGCCTAGCCTTTGTTGCATGAATGATTTCTCCCCCAGAAAATCCGGTCATCTGACCTGAACTCTGTCTAGATGTTCCTGGTTTTGCAGCCTGCTGACAGTTCACTCTGGGTCACTGAACGTCCACCAACAAGGCCATTAAGAAGACACAATGTGTAAAGAAGATGAAGAAGCTTTGTGGTGGCTGGAACATTTCTGTTTTGCTTTTGACAAAACGGTCGAGCCCAACATGTTCCAGACTGATTGCCTGTGTAAATAGTATGTGTGTTTCATGCACATCAACCCAGTACCTACATTAAAGAAGAAAACAAAACAAATTTACAAAAAAACCCCAAGCAAGTTTAGTTTGCAAGTGAATTGCTGTGAGTGTCAGAGGGAATGGTATCTGAGTGTGTGCTGTATGATGGACAGGAGACCTGTCCAGGATATCTTCCCTGTCTTCGCCCTAGAGCGAGGCTCCAGCAGACCCCTCTGACACCATAAAGGCACAGAGCATGGAAGGAAATGGAAAACACAGTCACCAAACTTTGGTCAGATTGTGCTTGGTCCTGCTAATCCAACACCAGGTTGCAATCTCCATTTTGAGCTGAGGAACAAGCCACAGAAGTCTGCAAGATCACTTCTCTCTCACTGCATTTACAAATGAGTGGTCTACGGCTCCAGCTTTGCTACCTGAGCCTATTGAGCTTCCACACAACTCCCTCTGAGGCTGCAAAATGTAGGATTTACACATTTCTCATCATGCCTGTAGTAAAACTAGTGTATACTATAACACTTAATATGTAAATCAATACACCAATCCAACAAAATAATTTCCTTGTAGTGTTACTAATTCCCCAAATGGATCATATGTTCAGAAGGTGCAAAATGACGTTGATCTATAGTCTTAACTGTGTGTTTTGAAACAACCACTTGCACACAAACACTGTAGTATGGACTTTTACGTAGACGTGTTTAAATCATGAATACTATAAATCCAGATGAAGTGCTTTGCTATAATGTAAACCAAATCCCATTATTCCAAACTATCCCACCCATACAGTAGATGTTTGGGCACTGCAGTCATGCCTGACTACACTCAGCATGAGCGGAGTGTAGCACACACACGTCCGTTCCTCCACCGCTGATCGGCCTCTGTTTAACTTGGCTCGCACAGACGCTGTGAAGTGTTTTGCTTCCTTTAACAGTTTGCCAGTTATGATTGTCCGCCGTTCCCATGATAGGCTGCTTATGCAGGACAAGTCCAACACACCCCTGGGCCAGTCTTCTGTGTAAACCCAAACACTGAATGGTGTGTAAAATGTATGACTGATCACTCAAGTTTAATCTATGTTTGCCCCATGACAAAGCCTTAATATTTATAGGTTTCTCTTGTAACAATCTGGATCATGCACAGTATGGTAACTCTAGGAAACCAGAGATTTACAGCAAAAGGGTCAATGATCCGTGACTGCATAATGAAATCATCCAGGGTCCACCTCTCCCGGCCTTTTGTATGAGATACGGTCCCCGCTTAATGGCGCTATCTGTTTTAATTTGATTTTAAAAGGCATAGGAATCGGGCCAAGATGGAGTCGATTAAGGGAGTGGTGCACTTACAGCAAGATGATGGGCTCTACCTTATGCCGAGGAAAGATAACATTAATAAATGATGAGGCGGGGAGGAGGTACAGAGGTGGAGGGTAATTTAGAACAACCAGTTTTTCTTTATGTTCTCTACAGGGGCAGCGCATCCCCAAAAGCTACACTGCGTGCAGTGTGTACTCGTAAATGTAACAGGGATTATTTATGGCCCATTTCCAGGCATTTAAAATAAGTACAACTCCAAATCAAGCCCGTGCTTGCTGTGCTCGGTCTGGTAGGAATTCCACACGAAGACTTGCTCCGAATGAAGGCTCCTGAATTATTAATGAAGTCGAGGGAGAAAGAGGCAGCTGCTGGCGCTCACAGGGAGTTTTTGGTATGAATATAAAGAAAGTCAGACGATAGGGGTAGTTTGGCGCTCTGCTGCTGTCAGGAGAGGAGGACAAGTGTTTTCGCCCAGATGCTCGACAGATGTTGAGTCAGAGGGGGGAAAGGAAAAATTAGAGTTAAAAGGCCAACCTGATTTTGGATCAAACGGCGGCAACGGCACACGTCAATTTACAAAGTCACGGCTTATTTAACCTCCCGAGCTCGGTCCTGATAAGGCAGAGCGGAGGCCGGATTCTTTGTGTGCGCTGGAATACTTGAGCGCGACGTGAGGTCTGGCCAAAGCTGGGATTTATGTTGCTGTGTTCAGGACTAATGATGATACAGTAAGGGTCTTTAAGAGCCAATGGCCCGTGCACACTCTATTTTCTTATTCAGACAAGGAGAAACAGAGCGAAAAGTCCAGCAGCTGAGGGACCCCAAAGGGGATTTTAAGGCGTCTTTCTAATTGTTGGGTCAAGCAGAAAACACGGTGCTACATTACTTTCTAACCTGCTTTATTTTGTACATATTTTTGGGGTTTCATTTGACCATGTTTTGAGATATCTATCTCATAGATTCTTGTCAGCACAACCAGTGTGGAAGTGAATTGAAATGTGGAAACACTGGAATCTGTGGATTATGAATTTATTATTGTTGATCGCTTAAATGTCGTCGATAAATCACTTCGAGCATGACAATTAAAATTCCTCTTGTCTTGTGGTTGTGGAGACATAAGTCTCACAGATGGTTATCACAAAACCAGGGAAAGGAATTCAAAACTCTTTGCATGACTAAGAACCTCTGCAAAGATATTACAGTTTTCTCAGAATCATATTGAGGGGAATTCTTTTGCACAAATAATCCCAACACGGCTGTTTATTTTTAATCACTTTATAAATTTTATGTGAAAAAAAGAAAAAGGCAATAACTGGTCAGGTTGATGGCTTTTCTGTGTGGACACCATTAGGCGTTGGGTGGATGGATGGATGTCTTTTGGTGGTGGAGAACAAGAAATGTGCAAAGGGTAATTAGACTTGTTTATGAGAACTAAGATGCTAAGTATGGACAGTGAGGTAAGAAAAACACTTAAGAGCTGTATGGCGAAAACAAAGTTGCTCAAAGAAACTGAAAGAAACAGAAAATCATTCTGCGGAGCAGCGGGGAGCTTTGCCATTCATTAATAATGATCGTTGAAGCTTTAAAGATGGTGCAGCTTCAAGGCATACCTGAGGAATTTCTCTTTGAAGAGGAACTATTAAACGCCATAAAGGACCAGCTCAGCAGCTCATTCACTCCCAGGCACGTTGCTCGGCTGAAATATCCATCAGAGCCTCTTACTGATATTTATGGTCCAAACACAGATTGGACCCAGGGTGCTTCAGAATAAACTTCACATGCGGCATGAGTAATGGGTTGTGATGTTTTCTCCTGTTACCCACCACCCCATGCATGATAACGTTCGACCCCTCATAAACCATCCCCTGGATTATTGTTGGGGCGAAGGCTCTAATCTCTTCCAGATCCACAAATGTAACTGTAGAAGTCGGACACACATGGCTGTGAGCCCTCGATATTCGGGGAGGCTGATTTATACCCCACTCCGTGCCCAAGCTAGGGATCCGGTGTTTAGACGTCACCTAATTCATCCGCCATCCTGTCAGCTTTCAGAGCTGAGCCCGATGTGCAACTTTCAGTTCACCGCCGCTCCATCAGCTCAGCGGCACGCTCGTGTCAGGGCCGATGATGAAACTTCAGAGAGGTGTCGGAGAGGAGAAGGCAGCTGCTTTACAGCTTAGGGAGGCACGCAAATCCATTTGCCTGTGTTATACCAGTATCTGTCATACATTTTATAAGCACCTTTTAATGTATTTGGCATTAACAGGCTGGTCGATGCTAACTTTGTGTGAAAGTATCATGTTTATTTAACTAATCTGTCTCCTTATCTTTACACATTAAGTATTTTATATCTCTGGTGTGTGGGCAGAGAAAATGGATTATGAAAGACAGCGTCATAACATGAAACATGTATGCTGCAGAGCTTTAAAATGTGAAACTAGAAATAAAAAATCTTTAAGCACAGTCTGATCATGTTTATCATAGGTTTTAACCCTGGCAGATTGGCCCTTTTATCCCGTGGCGGATTACGAATGACTTAACGACGATGCTTTGCGGCGGTTTGCAGATAATGATAGCTTCTTTTGGCTCCTGGGACAAAATGACAGAATGGAGGTGTTGATGCACTCTCATCTCCAGTGACAGCTAAAATCAAAAGTGGGATTTATGTGTGAAGACAGGAACGGAAAGAAAAAAAGAGAGGAGAAAAACAACTCTGGCTGCGTGTGATGTTTTGTCTGCGACGTTGTTTGAGCAGCATCACAGACATCACAATGTCCTCCTTTGGTTCCTGTCTGGGGTCAGAGCCTGGCATTCCACTGCAGAATCACGGTTGTTTATTCAGACAAAACCAGGGCGTCCAAGTCAAGTCAAGCATGACATCACTGCTCCAGAGCCCAGTTTAATAAGCTTCATAAACATGCAGTTGCCTCCTCAGTCTTTCTTCTTTTGTTAGACATGCCGCATTCATGAGGTTCTTCCTGAAAAATAGGCTTTGTTAGCCCCGGTCCAGCCCCGGCATTCTTTTCGGGGACTTTTCAGTAGTTTATATTGGCTTTGAAATGTATATAAAACTAAGTTGTGTGTCATTGCTTTTCCACAGCAAAACTGGACCATGAAATTATTCAGCGAAGGTGAAAAGATGGAAATCCCCCAAACAAGACTTGGCAGCATTTGCCTCCACAGCAAACACAATAACAATTGTATTTTCCTACATTCTGATATTCTCATTACAGTGACTGAGGAGTTTCTTACCGTACCATTTGAGCACATGCCAGCACTCGCTAATTCATCATACAGGACTTACACGTACACATACAGAATATGATATGTTGCCAAAGCTGTAACTCATCTCGTTTGGGTTTTGCCTGGAAATTATTAATAACACCAAGACGTCTGGATTCCTCACAGAACTCCATGTAAAGCAATATCCCCGGGTCAGTCCACTGCACACAGAATCATGAGGGAATCAAGGAGATGGTCTGAATTAATACTTGTAATTTAGCTGCATATAAGTTCATTCTCCACACCTGGTGCTGCAATTACAGGGTCAGGAGCGAGAGCATACGTTGTTCATATGTGATGAGCGGCTTTTTAGTTTCAGCACAAAGGGCAAAGATTGATGGGAAATTTATACACGATTTAGTTGTTATTTTTGAGGAGACACAGTTGGTGTTTGGACTTGTGTGTTTATTGTAGTGTTGGAAGTGTAACACAAAGGTAACCAAACCACTTTTGTTTGGGTTTGGAAAACATCCTGTTAAACACATTCACTCTCACACTCACACCTTGGGCCAATTTAGAGTTTCTAATCGACTTTCATGCATGTTTTCAGACAGCGGGAGGAAACCAGAGAACCCAAAGAAAACCCATGCAGACACCTCGGGAACTCGACATGGAAAGGCCCGATTTCTGGGATTCAAAGTGGGGACTTTCTTGCCGTGAGGCTTCGGTGCTAACAACTCATGCATCACCACAGATTAGGAAAAGATCCCGGTAAATAAAGAAGGTATTTTCCTGATCTGAATAAAGAGCAATGAGCCTAAACAAAACATTTAAAATGTTGAAGCCTGAGTTTTTTCTTTAGGCTATGAATGCATATTGCTTTGCAAAGCAGATTCTGTTCAGATATTGTGATACAGCAGGGACCGTTTAACTAATTCACTATTAATTATCCAATAGGTTCAGTTCAATAATTTAACAGAGCTTCAAAATGAAATCTGAACGATCTCTTGTATCCTTCAAAATGCAATTGCTTTTGCAGAGCTAGACACATTCCTCCATCTTTACCATCTGCAGCTCCCATTGTTCGTCACAGATACTCTATTGTGTATGAATGTTAGTTTAACAATTACATTCAGCGTTTAACTCCATCTGTCATTCGAAAGAAAAGCAGTGCGTCCATCTCCTTCTCTCTCTGTTGCTGTCTTTCCTGGAGAGCTGCAAGATCTGCACGGTATCAGTTTACTTGGAGTTTCTCTCACTGTGACACACACACACCCACACTCACACAATTCACACCCTGAGGTGAAAACGAATGTCTGCACGTCTTTCAACAGCCACCTCTGAGTGTCTCAGCTTCAACGAGCGGGGCCGTCATCCTCCATAACGCCCCAGCTTCTCCCCGCTTGCACGAGCGAAACCTCTGCTGCCTCCCTGGAGTTCACTCAGCTCCTCCTCCGCTCTGCTCTTGTTTTGGTTGTGGGCTCAGCAACCAAACCTTCAGCCACGGATGCACGTCAGGCACGCTACTGCAATATAAAGGATTCCTTGTGAGCGTGCATACACACACACACACACACACACACGCACAGACACACACAAACAAAATGAACAGCATCTGACTGTTTCCAGAGCAAAACCCAACTTTGATTTTTGAAACTGAAACTTCTGAATCTCATTGTGGCCGAGGTCAGTGGCTGTTGGCCTCCGTACAATGACCTCAAAGGCTAACTAATTACCATTGGTGTAACGCAATTCTGTGTATGAAAGGAGAGTTTCCTAGCCACTGTTTTCCTAAGCTTGGTTTCACAGAGCTCAATAAACTTTTGTGCGGCTTGACAAATGAGTTTGTAAAACAGCTCCTGAGAAATAAAACAAAATCGCAGTGAGATGAATGGGGGAGGAAGTTGTAGTTTCCGGGTGGGGATGAGGGTGCTTTGGGTGGGGAGACTGAGAGCTGACACGCCCAGTGTCTGTGTGTGTGTGACACCAAGTCTCAGCATTCACCCACACAATTGAGCGAATGAAAACATGCCAACGATTGTATTTCCCCTCTGGCCTTTGGTTATGAATAGCAGATTATCAGACGCTGAACCCAGGGTTAGTCCTTTTTCCGTCCCCTCTTCAACCCCGCAGAGGTTTCGAGTCGCCCCCATGTATCTATGACCTGTCTTATTAGTCGCCATTGTTGTCACAGGTGCAGCTATTTCAGGACTTGAAAACAAAGATTTTGAAAGAGAGAGAGCTGCAGGGGAGACGCTGAGCTAACTAATGCTGCAATTAGCACCACCAAACAGGGCCATTTATCTGGAGTACAAGTTCTTTATTTGTCTTAAACAGAACAATGAGAACATGAGAATCCCAAGCAGGACTTAGAAATAAGTTTATAAGACCAGTGCACATTTCAGAGCAGGTCATTAATTCAAGGTTTTGCTGAATAAATACAACAAGACAGCACAGATTTCAACCTCTATAAGTCGACAAATGCAGAGTGTCTTTTCCTAGCCGCTCATGTCACTGAACAAAATGTATGATGTCGATCATCATCAAGTTACCATAGTGACACGGGATATCAAAGGACAAAAATTCAGACATTGGAGTGAAAAAATGCCAAGAAAATGACAAGAAAGACAGAGTGAGCAATCAATGGAATGTAAGGCTTTGTGTCTGATTTGAGAGCAGGATAAAAGTGGAAACCTCGTTAATGAAAATGAGCAGCCTTTGAGAGAGACAGAAATACATGAAAGGGAGAAAAAAAAGGACGAAAGATGAGGAGCTCATTTACCCTGGCAATCTCGGGTTGGACAATCTGTCATCGTAAAATGAAAATCTAAATCCAATCGAAAATTCAAAGTCCATCTCTAAAGCTGAGGGTTGGGGCCTGGTATGTTATCTGTTTTTAACATCAGTGTTACAACTTTGATCCCCAAATTTGAGTAGAATTTGGTGATCTCCAGAAAGTGTCGCTGGTGGTTTTGAAGCATTAATATCCATTAAATGAGTCATTTTTGACTTGAAACACTTTTATATCCTCCTCAAATGAATTGTGATTACTTTTATTATCTATTCTTATCTTTTATTGAGAGCATATCATCCAGTGCTAAAACCACTTTGCTTTAGCTGCAAACACAACTATGCCTAATTCAGAAGGGTTTACAGCTAAATACATCTTCTTAACAAAGTTGCATGAGAGGAAGAGGAATGAACAGTGGTAGCAGTTCTGTGAAACTCTGAGGTCAAGGTGTATGTTTCAACCCTTATCTGTATTAAAACAAAAGCTCTTTGTTGAACACGTTCTCTCTGTAGACAGACTGGTTTTGTCAGGAATCAGATTTTTGTCCTCCATGCATCATGCATTTCCCCAAATGATACGTTTTTTTTTTTAAAGCCTGGTCTGTGAACTCATGCCTGTCTGTGCTGTGGCTTGATGGATGAATATTTTCATTGAGGTCGATATGTCACTAGTAAAGGCTGCGAGCCAAACTGGGATTTCCATCCTGGCTTTACACTTGGTATATGGTTTGTAATTCTATAGGGGAAGTGGGGTGGTTTGAGCAAACACGAGTTTAGGGGGGGTGATGGTGGTGGCGTGCGTAGGTGTGTGTTTCACCACTCGCTGCTACAGTATTAAATGGCTTTCCTTCACTTACCTGTCACCTCGTAATCAATAATGCTAGAATAACGCCTGCAACACAGCACAACAGCCATCAGTAATCTGTTACTCAAACACGCCCAGAATCACACACACACACACACACACACACACACACACACACACACACACACACACACACACTAAAGCTTCCTTTATCAATGACTGCCTAGTCGCTGCTCAGACAACACTCACATGAACAGCTCCAGGGCTTCCAGGCATCATCCATCACGTCGGCCCACCAGGAAAAGTCCAAGACTGGGACACACACAGGCAGCAAACCTGATCCTCACCAGGCCACGGACTGGACACACACACTGAGCTACCACAGGGGCTGCAAGGAATACAAACACACATAAAACGCAGGTCACCTACAAGCGCCCTTTCACGTCGCTCTGAGCTCTGAAAACATTTCACCTCCCGCTCCGCTATTACGTTGAGGAATTATTTTCAATCCTTAATCCGCATTCTTAATTAAATCCTCAAACATTTTTCCACTACTTTCCAGCCATTCCCATCAGACTCTTCCCCTCCCTCTGCTGCTCCCGCTATTCGGATTATGTTTGCTGCCTGGCGTATAAATAGTGCTGAGTAGGTGGCCTCGTAATGGAAACACAGATACACAGATATCAAAGAGCCCGGTCCCCTCCTTTCGAAATCCTGCAAACATTAATTTGAGACTTGTGCTCCACAGATGTGCGGCTGCACATGTGTGCTCTGCTTTAAACGTGCGGCGTGCGCTCATGCATTCCTGGGTGGAAATCTGTGCGTGCATGTCATGCCAGCGGGTGAGAACATATGGCAGACACAGTTTACACTTTCTCACAAGGGAAGGCCCTGTAAAAGTTTCAGGTAGGCTCAACGAATGTTTACACGAATAGCTCAATCAACTTGCGGATTTGTGCCTCCACGCGGAGTCTTAACGGGCCGAGTGGGAACGACTGAGAGCAGCTCAGTCCAGAGGGGAAGGTGTTCCTGACACATAATCCTGAGTAACATTATCAACTCTGGTCTTCCATTAGCATCAGTCAGGAGATGCTTAGTGTACATTTGGTCCCTCTTTCCTGATCCTATTCCCATGACCTGCTTCTTCTCAAATGGCAGAGAGCATGGTGTTGTCTTGCAGAGTATTTACTTTCTATATCATCATAAAAAGAGTTTCAGGTTTAAGATTCAGGGTCTGGAGGACAGACTTGAGGGTCCGAAGCGACTCCCTGGTATGTTGTTTCTCCTTCAACTGTATTTAATTCCCACTATTTTCTTTGGAGCTCTTTACTGTGTTCTCTATCAGCCCTTATGGATTCTCAGTCTCCTGTTTCGAAATACTTGAGTAAATGTTGAACCAGGGACACAGTTATGGAGCATTTTATCGCTATATCGTGCCTGTCAAAGCCACAGCGAGAGTGGCTGATCTGCGTCTACACATTTCCAGGCTTGCTCTCACCTTTCCATCAAGAGTTTTATAACACCATTAGGCTCTTTTCACCTGTCTCACTTTGAGAGGAAGGCTCCGACACTCCATGATTGATGGGGGTACGATCTTATATCCAGGCATGTCACCGTTCTGGTGTCAGCACGATGAAGTCAAGATAAAGGGCTTGATGGTTTCGGTTCATGAAAAAGGCGGCACTGTGGTTACTGCGGTTTAGAGCATTACCTCAGTGAGGCTCTGACATAGCTGCCATGGGCTGTCTGGAAAAGAAGTGACTCGTCTGTGCAGGAACACAGAGTTTCGTTTACAAATGAGAAGTACGCACATAAATGTCAGCGTTCGTGATGCGCACACTTTTGCCTGGTTACATCATGTTTTTTGATTTGGTTACTGTGCAGTCTTCCAGCGTGAGTCAGACTGGAGCCAGGGAGTGACACTTGCAGCTATAAATGTCTTAACTCGAATGCCATGGTGATGAAAATCAAGTCATGAGCTGTGGTGTGGACACAATGCTCGCCTGGAAAAATAGAAGCAGAAGTGTGCACACCACCCAAACTGGCCTCTGGAGCAGGATAAAGTCAAGACTTTAGAAGTAAAAGGACACCACCAGAGTCCTGCAGGAGTCCTAACACTGCTCCAACACGTGCTGGCACCCAAGAGCATTTTATATACCACATAAATATCAATTAATTTCTCATGGTAGCCTCGCAGTTGGCCTGACCACATTAAAGCTTCAGAAACACTATGTTGATAGACCATTAGGGTAACGCTACATCATTATCAGATGATCAGATACAGAGCAATACACAGGCAGCCCAGTGTCTGGCCACTGGGTAAGTGACTGTTCTCCCTTCAGCTCTGCTTTGGCCTCAACTCCTGCATGTCTGTGCCAGGTTTCTTTTATGGGTTGAAAAGCTCTTCTGGGGGCTGAATCAGTGATTATTTAAAAGCAATGTAAAAGATAGATAGACATGTTGATGTTCACTGCACAGTGGCTGAGTGGTTAGCATAGTTGCATCGCAGCAAAAAGCTCTCCGGCTCAAATCCCAGTCAGACCAAGGTGTCTTTGTGTGTAGAGTTTGTATATTCACTTTGTGTGTGTGTGTGGGTTTTCTCTACATACTCTGGTTTCCTCCCACAGTCCAAAAGGTCAATTGGAGACCCTACGTATGAGTGTGAATGGTATGTGTGCCCTGCAATTAGTGATCACTGTGTACTGGGAGTAGTTAAGGTGACAGCGTTAAGGTACAAAGTAGGCAACATGTTTGATTTGCTATGGTTATTAAAGTCTCAGAATAGATAAATAGAAACTCTACTGATTTGCCTCAGGGAAATATTGGTCCTTAGAGCCAGATTTGAACCACAGATCTAAAGATTTCAGCTGTTGCCTCTAAAGTCTCTACCAACTGTGCCACATTTCATGCTTTGGTGTGAGACTGGGTTCCCTTGTCCACTCCTTCCCTTTTGCACACAGTGCACAGTAGGTTTCGAAATAACTTTTACCCAAAGCAGCTGCCCTCTACCGCCAAAAACAACACCGTGACAGTTCTGAGACTGGACTGATATAGTCCAGTTGTGTGATAAAAATGAGTCTGGTGAGAATTACAGATGTCTTTGTCAGCAAAACAATATTTCAGATGACTCTTAGTTATTCTAAAGATAAACACAGCAGCTTAAAAAGAATAATGAAGTAGAAAAAAAAAAATCTTTTGACCATGTTAAATGACAAAGACGCCAGGAGGGATACCACTCTATGTCCACTCGAACCTGTAAAAAACATCTGGACATGATATCTAACGCTGCTTCTCACCAATGACGCAGAGGGAGAACCAAGAGTCCCACCCTTGCAGCCTTTGTCTCCAATCTCCTGATCTTTGCCATCGCACAGTATGTCCTTGCCTTGTGGAAGCTTTCACACAACCCGGTGCAAGCCGAGGTGATATCGATTATAGTCTACGCTTACCCATAAATCACTCACGGGAACAGCTTGGAGACAGCTCTGGACAGAATGATGAAAATTATCCCCTGATGGCAACAAGCTGCTCTTTGCTCCAGAAAAGCATTTTCGGTATTGTACGCTGGAAAGGCTATTTAACAAAGGCATTTCAAGCACATAACACTGAAATGTTGCCAAGGCAATGACTCAAATCTCCTCTTGTTTTTCTGGTACTATCTGAAGATGTTGTTCACAGGTTCCTCTCATCTTTTGTCCATGTGAAAAGTTATACTCCCACCGGTCATCGGCATAATCACGCAACTGTTATCCTATTTCTCTATGTATCTATGGGTTTGTTTGGTGAACATTATATTCTGCCTTTGTACACAAAGGATTACACACAGATCTGAACTCACAGTGAGATAATATCGCACCCACCCACCCCACGGCCGCACACAGTTTTATTTTCATAATGAAGCATTATGAACCTGCCAACAGGATACACAAAAACTTAATAACCAGAATATTTGGATGCCATGGTGATGTACGATGCTTGCCCAAATCAAATGCCAACTATGCATGCTGAAAATAAAGATGCTCTTTTAGTTTCCAGATTCGGCGGCGCTTGAACTCTCTCTCACCTCCAGAGGCAGGGCAGGGACGCTGCAGAGAAAACAGAGAGCGGGCCAGGGGAAATTCCTGCCAGGGATCTATGAGTGTCTTAATACCACAGGAATGCTCAAGTGGAATTGACATTGCTGTCACAACAGCTCCAGATAAACCCAGGTTGCCTCAAACAGCAGTGTTTTACTGCTGCTTTTACTGGTTGTTGTTAGTGAAAAGATGGGGAGGTATCCGTGCGACGTGTGTGTTTTCTGTTGCATCCGACATGTGAAAGAATTTGGATGCGACACCGTTGATATCTCAACCCTCAATCATCACAGTGTGTGTGGCCTCCTAACAAGTTCTTACATTTTGTTGACATCCATAGAGAGAGAGAGAAAAAACCCATACCCCATAAATGATACGAATCTTATCACCCAATGCCTAGTAAGACAGCAAACAAGCATTTTCTCTAAACAAAGGGTCTTTTTCTTCGAATAACGAAATTCGTTCCAGGAGGAATATCCTAGTAATACAAGCTTACGCCAAATGAAATATAAGTACCCTCCCATTGGTCTTGCGCTCAGAGATGTGGATTCACGTTGGAGTGCAGTTGAAAGCAATCAATTGTTTACTCGGTAATGATCTCAAGGCGGGAGTCTGGCAACAGGTAATCAGTCAGCGAGGACAAACAAAGCAGCAGGTTGGGGCAACAGGGAACAGGCTGTGGACAAGAACAAAGGCTCAGCCGCTAAGACTGGGTCGTGCATTAGATGATCTGGGGAGAGACCTGGAAACTGGGCTGGTAGATTGTACAGGAGAGCAAATGGGCGAATGGGGAACAGATGTGAGGGTGAACGAGGGTGACTGGGAATGCTGGGAACACAGTGAGGGCAATAACAGGGCCGGTGGGGGAGCAGAAATGACAGGGGAGGTTCAAACAGGAAAAGACTGAGCAGAGGTAAGTGCAGACACAACTGCATTTTATGAGCGGGCCCATTTTTAATTTGTTAAAGTAGCACATTTACTTTTACTCTAAATGAAATGTACAGAAGAATTTAACACTCTGGGATATATTCTCATTTGTTATTTTGCCCAGGGTTATAGTGTTAGCTGGAAACAAACAGGAAACAATGTGCTGAGGAGTGATAAGAGACGAGCTGGTTGGCATATTGTAGTTATCTTCAGAGGGAAAGGAACTGTTGCTGTTTCCACAAGCTTCATATTTAAAGTGACACTAATCTTCTCATGTAATGCTCACTAGGAAAGCAATGCGCTCTCCAAAATGTCAACTTACAAATGTCTTTCTGTGAAGAAAGTTCCAATTATTTCAGTGCTTCACCATGCTTTTAATTAAGCCATAATGATTTCCTTTTTTTTTTTAAGAATACAGATGTATTTGTGGCTCGTGTTTTCAAGTATTAAGGAGCGGCGCAGCTGTAAAGAAGCTGTCAGGACTACATCAACACTGTCTGAGAGTAATGTCGTTATTGTAATTAAGGAGTTACCCGCTGGACTGTACATATCACTCGAGGGAAATCCGCCCTAATGAGCCACAAACAGCTTTCATTCTCCACTATCAGACCTTACATAACCCGGTGAGGGAACACCCTGTCGTGTCATGAAAAACAACATTGATTTGTTGCATCGCTGAACTTCATTGCAGGGTGGATCTTCTCCAGAACTGCCAGGGTTTTTGTTTATCTCGCAGACTGTTTCTCCATTAGAGAGAAAAGGATTTGTCGAGGCTCGTGTGGATTTGAGAGTTACTTTGTGCTGCACACCTCCCTGTCGTGCCTGTGCTCCGGATGATGGAGTAGCTGGTGAAGTCTGTTGGCAGGGAGCCCATTGATCCCTGCTCTTCGACTGTGATCCACATTTGCTCCATTCTTCTCTTCTCACTCAATGCCATTGGATGCTTCCTGGCAATGAAGATAAAACACAAGTGCCTTCCTCGACACGGCTTTTCGCCCGCGTTGTCTGCTTCAGGGAACCGGCAGGAGCCAGGTTAAATGCTTGATTAATCTCCGAAATATAACAAACCCTTTTATATGCCTTTCATGACTCGTACTATGGATAACTCCATAAATCCAATAGCATTTAAATGCAATGCTATGCATATGCTATATAGTAAACCAAATTAAAGCAGCCAATAAAGCTGCTTCTTTCCATTCCCTCCTCCCTCCTCTGATGGGCAGAGCAGTACTGTATGGTGGAGTCCATTATTAGCTGCTATACATGCTGGATATCAGCCAGACCCCTCTGGTAAGCCACTCTGAGAGGCCATCGCTAGCCAAAGGCCCGAAGCGTTCCCATGCCAAACAAAAACACATCAGCAAAGTCAATATTAGCCTTTTATGCTGCCAACCAGCAGCAGGAAAAGCAGAGTGAAAGGAGCGAAAATACCTCTGAGGATATCTTAAAGGCTGAATGAAAGCAGAAGCTGGAACGCTGCCACAACAAAACCTGGACTCCTTAGGTGAAGTGGCCCCATAGGTCTGTGAGTCTTTGGGGGGCTGTAACCCATCACACTTCCGTCCATTCTCTATGTGAGGTTAATTGGACCACATTATGTCAGGATGTGTGTGTATGTGTGCAAGTCTTCAGAGTCACTCACACCGCCCTCCTTTTTTCTTTTTTTT